>JAUMHM010083382.1:0-13355 GCA_032362435.1 Melikaiella ostensackeni
GGCACTTTTCAGGACTAAATTGAATTAATGTACTTCCAGGCATTGAATCCGATACGTAAGTCAAATTAGTGTTGGTCTTTCATGGCTATATGAAGGGACAGCTATTTTTTTATTATGACGAACTCTTTTGCACTTCAAGGACCTCCGCAGAGTCATTTTCATCTTAGAACTTTTTTTCTGAGGTAAATCTTTTTTCAACGTCCAACAGTTGTCCGCCATCACATTTTTATCCCACCTGCCTTGATATCGTTGTTCCATCACTTTAATATCTTGATGGAACCTTTCACCCTATTCTTCACTGTAGTCCCCAAGATTTTCAGAAAGTATTCAACATGATAATCCATGAAATGTAGCCTCAAACTCATTAAACACTTCAATTTTTTGAAACTATCGACCATCCTCGAAACCTTTTTTTTCCGCTCTGGACTTTTAACGTTTCTCAGGAATTATTCAACAACATTTTTGAAATCCAGTCATGCTCTTTTCTTAGTTGAAGTCATTTTGGCAACAAAAACGTCGCCTTTTAATAGCTGTCGAATTTGAAGTCCCTCAAATATCCCTTCTTTCTATTTAGCATCGGATAATTAGAAATGTAGACATTATATACTGAAGACATAGTCCCTCTTTATCTTGTGCTTTCACGAATTTTTTCATGAGATCCAACTTAATATGAAGAGGTAGAAGGAGGACTTTTGATGGCTCCACTAATGATTCATAGATGATGTTTGTTGATCCTCTTTACAGCGGTATTCTTTTTGGCCGAACTTTTTTTTTGTAATGATTAACATGATACCAGCTGTCCCATAAGCACAAGAAACAAGGATACTTCGTATTTCTTGATTGCTGTCCCAGAAGCATTGAAAGAACTTTTAAATCTTCATAAATTTTCCGCTATTGTTGTTCGTGCTTGATTTTTTCTAAGATGATTTTCATATTACTGTAAACTTCTTTAAGTTTTGTTGCATAGGCTATTGATATCAATGCGTATGCGTTTATGTTGTGCAACAAGAAGCATTCAACATCAGAAATCATGAAATAGAGCGTCAAACTCATGAAACACTTTAATTTTTTTAATCTATCGACCATTTTCGAAATCTTTTTTTTTCCACTCTGGTCTTTTATCATTTCCCAGGAATTATTCAACAACATTTTTGAAATCAAGTCATGCTCTTTTCTTAGTTGAAGTCATTTTAGCAACAAAAACGTCGTCTTTTAATAGCTGTCGAATTTGAGGTCCATCGAATATCCCTTCTTTCTATTTAACATCGGATAATTATGAAACTAAGACATTATATGCTGAAGACATAGTCCCTCTTTATCTTGTGCTTTCACGAATTGTTTCATGAGATCCAAATTTATATGAAAAGGTTGAAGGAGGACTTTTGATGGCTCCACCAATGATTCATAGATGATGTTTCTTGATCCTCTTTAGAGCGGTATTCTTTTGGTCCGAACTTTTTTTTTGTAATTATTAACATGATACCAGCTGTCCCATAAGCACAAGAAACAAGGACACTTCGTATTTCCTGATTGCTGTCCCAGAAGCATTGAAAGAACTTTGAAATCTTCATAAATTTTCCATTATTGTTGCTCGTGCTTGAATTTTTTCTAAGATGATTTTCATATTACTGTAAACTTCTTCAATTTTTGTTGCATAAGCTATTAATATCGATGCGTATGCGTTCATGTTGTGCAGTAAGAAGCATTTAACATCAGAAATCATGAAATGGAGCTTCAAACTCATGAAACACTTAAATTTTTTGAAACTATCGACCATTTTCGAAATATTTTTTTCCAGTCTGGACTTTTATCATTTCCCAGGAATTATTCAACAACATTTTTGAAATCCAGTCATGCTCTTTTCTTAGTGGAAGTCATTTTAGCAACAAAAACATCGTCTTTTAATAGCTGTCGAATTTGAGGTCCATCAAATATCCCTTATTTCTATTTAGCATCGGATAATTAGAAATGTAGACATTATATACTGAAGACATAGTCCCCGTTTATCTTGTGCTTTCACGAATTGTTTCATGAGACCCAACTTAATATGAAGAGGTAGAAGGAGGACTTTTGATGGCTCCACTAATGGGTCATTGATGATTTTTCTTGATCCTCTTCACAGCGGTATTCTTTTTGGCCAAACTTTTTTTTGTAATTATTAACATGATACCAGCTGTCCCATAATCACAAGAAACAAGGATACTTCGTATTCCTTGATTGCTGTCCCAGAAGCATTGAAAGAACTTTGAAATCTTCATAAATTTTCCATTATTGTTGTTCGTGCTTGATTTTTTCTAAGATGATTTTCATATTACTGTAAACTTCTTTAATTTTGTTGCATAAGCTATTGGTATCGATGCGTATGTGTTTATGTTGTGCAATAAGAAGCATTCAACATCAGAAATCATGAAATAGAGCTTCAAACTCATGAAACATTTTAATTTTTTTAAACTATCGACCATTTTCGAAATCTTTTTTTTCCACTCTGGACTTTTATCATTTCCCAGGAATTATTCAACAAAATTTTTGAAATCGAGTCATGCTCTTTTCTTAGTTGAAGTCATTTTAGCAACAAAAACGTCGTCTTTTAATAGCTGTCGAATTTGAGGTCCATCAAATATCCCTTCTTCTTATTTAGCAACGGTTAATTGTGAAACTAGGACATTATATACTGAAGACATAGTCCCTCTTTATCTAGTGCTTTCACGAATTGTTTCATGAGACCCAACTTAATATGAAGAGGTAGAAGGAGGACTTTTGATGGCTCCATTAATGGGTCATTGATGATGTTTCTTGATCCTCTTTACAGCGGTATTCTTTTTGGCCGAACTTTTTTTTTGTAATGATTAACATGATACCAGCTGTCCTATAAGCGCAAGAAACAAGGATACTTCGTATTTCCTGACGACTGACCCAAAAGCATTCAAGGAATTTTGAAATCTCCACAAATTTGCCATCTATGTTGTTCGTTGTTGATTTTTTCCAATATGATTTCCATATTGCTGTAAACTTCTTCATGTTTTGCTGAATAAGCTATTGTTATCCATGCATATGCGTTTGTGTCGTGCAATAAGACGGTCCTCAGACTTCGTCTAGAAGAGTCTATGAATAACATCCACTCTTTATCTTTGTAAACTCCTGATTTCAATTCATCCATCAGTCCATTAACATCCCTGCAATAGACTAATGACAGTTCTTGATTAAGATGAAAGTATTTTCGGAAATGCTGTTCTCTGTTCCGATAAACACTTGACTTCGTTCTTTTTGCTGAATTTTCTTTCCTTTAAAGCTGAAGCAAGGTGTTTAGCGTGTTCTTTAGGTAATCACAACTCTCAAATTAAGTCACTTAATTCTGTTTGGGTCCACATTTTTGAACCTCTCGTTTTTGTGTCATATGTAGTGTATTCGTCATCGGTTGTTTCACATTCAGTATCGGAATCCTCACTACTGCTTGTGCATTTCTCATGTTCTTGCACTGCTTTTGTTTTTTTAGTGTTAGAATGAGATGTGCCAGCGTCTACTGAAATGTCTGCATTTTTTTTATATTTGTGGTTCTCTAACCGAAGAGACTGTATTATAAGCAACTGATTTTTTGTTGAACATTCTCCATGGTTGTATTAATTTCCACAAGTTAAGGATTCTGGCCCGATCGCAGGCGAGTCCACCATCCTGGGGGTGATAACCCTCATACCTCCCCAGGACTAAGTATGAGGGCTTTCCGGCTTTGATGAGGATAATGTCAACTCATCACCGGACATCGTTACTGACTGGGCTAGAAGGTGATACATTCTACAAATCCGTTTTGAGGGCAGTTGTCATCACCTCCGGTACCTAGCGCAGCAGCAGATATTGACATTGAATTTTTCAGTAAATTCAATAAATGCAAATAAATGGACACCTAAGTCCGACGACTTATGAATGAATCATAACACAAGAGGATCAGAACTCATGGTTCACAGGGAACGAAGTAAGTTTTCTTACGAAGAATATTACGAGAAAAACTTTTCAAAGATAAAATTGTTGCAGTAAGGTATGTTTCTTGAATAATGCCTGATATTTGTTCGTTATCATGTTTATTTGACTTGAAAACTAGGTTCCGCAACTCAAAATCTATAAAAATACGATGCTGGCCTACAAATTGCTACTTGAACAATACTTTTTGTAAATTATGTTACCAAATTTTTTGTGATATCACTAATCTGACTTTATTTTTGGATTCAGCGACTCAAAATACATAGGAATACATGTGTCTCGTCAAAAGTTCTTGACATTTTTTTGTCTGACTGTCATTATCTTTGAGATAACAATTAACATGGAAGTTGCTTTGTATAACTCAATTTAGTAAGTAATTCTTATCTGAAGAGAAATTATGCCCACGCTTTGAAACGATGAGGAAGTTTCTTGAGAGAACTGTGGTGGATAATGGTGGAAACGAGCAAAGGATGAGTGGTCGAAACATTAGGAGGGCTAGTTCGTTGTTTTATCAGGAGTCCGGAGCAACTGCAAATGCCCATTGCTAGAGCAATCGCCATGAAGTTCTATAGCTTTCTAGTCATTTCTAGCTAAGCTTCTGCATGTGTTGAAGCATGAAACTGCAAGCTGCGATATTCGATAAAGCGTCCCATTCTAACCCTTTGTCTTTGGCTACCTTTCAGAACCAGGTTGGTTAACACGAAACGTTCTCTGTTACAAAAAGCAATTGTTTTCAACCAGTGATTTTCAGAGATGAAAGTAAAATTGACAGGTACAGTACAGACTATGGATTTCGAGAGAAAATGGTTTTTTCAATCACTTTCTGGGTATTTTTTTACGTAACTTTTTTAATATTTTAGAGGAAGTCTTTATTGAAATTTATTTGAGAAAGTTTCTTTTATTAAAGATTCAAAAAATGAGATTTTTTGAAACACTTTAGTTTCCTTTTTGAAGATCGACAGTGCCGACACTCTCAATTAAAATTATGTTCGTCTTTATCGGCTTTTAACGTTGAAAAAATGGATCAATTTAAAAATAATACTAAACCCTTTCAAATTTAAGAGCTTGGAACGTGACCAATTCTGTTAAAGGCACTTACTCATAAACTTATAAATTGAATGGATTTCCCCTAATCCAGGCAGACATAAAGGAAAGGAAGACGAATCTCTGTGTGATATCGAAAATCTATTTGACTTAGAAGTTTTTCGCTTCAATGCGAACTGAATTAATATAATCCAATAAGAAAATTCAATTATTGTTGGTAGGAAGTTAATTTTCATTTCTGTTGAAAATTCAATTATTCTGTCGCAAATGCAACTTTTTTGATCGAAAATTCAACTACTTGGTTGTAAGTTGAACTACTTTCATAAAAATTCATTTTTTTTTTTGGTTGAACTTTCATTTCCTTGGTTGAAAGTTTAACTATTATGTTGATAATTTGTTTCATTTTTGGTTGAAAATTAATTTTTTGAATCGATAATTCAACTGTTCCATTTTTAGTTGAAAATTGATCTTTTTTTGTTAAACTTCTTCTCTTTGGATAAAAATATAACTATTTTGGTGAAAAATCGTTTCTTGTCTTTGGTGCAGAATTAATTTTTTTTGACTAAAAATGTAAATATCCCATTTTTTATCATAAAGGATGGACCTCCTTCAATAATGAAGACCAATCAATGGAAAGAGAATTTTCCGCGTGTATTTAGAATAAATGCGAAATACGCACGCGAGTGTTCGAACTGCCTACTTTGCGGCTACGGAACTGCTCAACTCCGCTGAGCTCGCAAAGCCTCTCTCTCAGCTCCTTGGACCCACTCATCAACGAATGCAGCCGGTGGAAAATCCATGAAGACGGTATATGAAGGGTCGTTAGATGAAGGTTCCATTGTACTTCACTTAGGGCGCAGTCCCACGGGTACAGATTTGCAGTCAGCTTTTCTTTCCCGTGTTGTTGATTTCAAATTCAAATCTTGTTTGGTTGAAATATCAACTATTACATCTTTCGTTGAGATTTCATATTTTTTGGTTTAAAAATTAACTACTTGGCTCAAAGTTGAACTATTTTGTGAAAAAATATTTTTTTCCGGTAGACTATTAAACTATTTGGTCAACAAAAAAAAATTTGTTTGAAAATTTGACTGTTTGGTAGAAAATTAACTTTTTGTTGAAAAATCGTATTTTGGTTCAAAATTGAACTAGTTGGTTAAAAATTGAACTATTTATTTCAAAATTTAGTTTTTAGGTGGAAAATTGAATTTTTGGTTGGAAAATCATATTTCTGGGTTGAAAACTTAACTGTTTTGTGGATAATTCGTCTTTGTGGCTTCGAAATTCAACAAGTTTGTTGAAAATTGAATTACTTATTTGGAAATTCAACTAGTTGGTAGAAAATTACCTTTTTTGTTAAAAAATCATATTTTCGGGTTAAAAAATCAACTGTTTTGCAGATAATTCATCTTTTTGGTTTCGGAATTGAACAATTTTGCTGAAAATTAATGTATTTTTTTGAAAATTCAACGTTTTTGGTATAACATTAATCTTCTTGGCAGAAAATTGATTTCTTGGTTGAAAATTGAAATATTTGGTTCAAACTAACAATGTTTCGTTGAGAATTCAAATTTTTGGTTGATAACTCAACTGCTTTGTAGATGATTCGTCTTTTCTCTTCAGAATTCATTGATTTTGTTGAAAATTAATGTCTTTTGTTGCAAAATCTTGTTCTTGGTAGAAGATTATTCTTTTTGATAGAAAATTCATTTTTGATTTTCGAAATTTAAGTACATATTTGGTTAAAAATTCATTTTTCGTGGCTGAAAATTCAACTACTTGCTTGAAAATTAAACTATTCTGTTGAAAAATCTTTTTTTTTTTGATTCACCTCTTTCTTTAAAAATTTAGCTCTTTTGTTGAAAATTTGTTGTTTATTGAGTCAAAAATTAAGTTTTTTATCTGAAGATCTAACAATTTCATTTTTGGTTAAAAACTGATCATTTATAAGTTTTAAATTCAACTATTCAGTATAAAATTCATGTGATTTGTTGAAAATTCGTCTTTTTGTATAGAAGATCAATCTTGTTTCTTTGAAAAATCTTTTTTTTTTGTTCGGGGATTCCACTATTTGATTACAAATTCACTTTTTCTTGATTGAATTCAAGTATTTGGTTAAAAATTTATCTTTCTTCATTAAAAATGAACTTTCTTGTTGAAGATTCATCATTTCTGGCTCAAAAGTCAATCGTTTTCTAAAAAATTTTACTTTTCACCTTGGAACCTCCATTCTTTTGTTAAAGATTCATCTTTTTGGGTAGAAACTTGATCTATTCTGTTGAAAATTCATCTACTTGGTTGAGGATTGAACTATATTGTTAAAAATTCGTTCTTTCGTTGAATTCAACGAGTTGAAAATTCGCTTTTTTGTTGTTATAAAGTAATTTTTCAAATTGGAAATTCAACTATTTTGTTCAAGTCAACTTTTTTGGCCGAGAATTCAACATTTTTGTCAGAATTTCAACTTTTTTGTATTAAATGCATTTTTGTAGATTAAAAATTCAAGTCTTTGGCTGAAAACTCAACTGTTTAGTAATAAATTTAACTATTTTGTGAAACACTGCAGCCAAAACCAATCGATCGTTTCTACTTTCGGAAAAAAGAAATCCGTACTTTCTTTCCAAAATTCCAATATTAACACCTGCCACCAGGCACTTGAAAATCCCATTTACTTAACATGGGAAAATTCTGGATTTTCGAAAAATTGGACTGATACTGCAGGGTTTAATCGAAAGTTGCCAAATTTTTCAGGAATTGAAGAGGTGTGTCTACGGAATCAAACCATATCAATAACTTAAATTTTAACCCCCCTTCCCCAGCCTTACCCCTCCTACAACACCTGAAATATGACCAAAAAATCAAAAAACTACATTTTTACGTATTATTGTTGATTTTCAGCATTTTCTGCCATCTTATTTAATACAAATGAATACTAATGAATAATTCGAATATCCCTTTTGACTCTTCAAACAATTTTAATTGTTGAAATAAATTTAACGTATTTAAACAATTATTTTTTCCCAAAAAATGTTAAAAATAATCGTATTTTCTGAATGAAATGTAATAGTTGGTCATGGTCTAAAGTAGTAAATTTTGCAAAAAACATGATGTAATTATTCAAATAATTAATAATTCTTTATTTTCAAAATTTTCAAAATCAAGCCAGAGATGTCCAGTTTTTTCTCAAATTGGTATGCTATGCTACTTAATGTGGAATAATTACATAATTTTGATATTTTTCTTCTAATTTTCAACAAATTTGTATTTGTTTAAACAATTTTTATTTGTTCAAGCAGTTTTTTTTCGAAAACTTGAAAAAAAAAAAATAAAACAGAACAGATACAAATATTTTTCTGACTGTATAGTGTATAGAAAGAATATATTAACTATTCTTCAATTGTTTAAACAAATTGGATTTGTTTAAATTAAATGTTTTTGAAGTCGTATTTTCTGAATAAAACATAATATTGAATGATTTTGAGCAGCAGCAAATAAATAAATAAATCATTAAAGTCATGATGAAACTTAAATTATAAATGTATATTTATTATTGTGTTCTTCATATTTTTTCTATCTTTACCATGATTATATTATAAGAAAAGTACATTCAATAATGAAATTTATGATTTAAGTTTCGACATTTTCATCGAACAACATTTTTAAGGATGAAATCCTGTATTTCAGTTAATTTATGATAATTAGAATAATAGAAACATTACGTTAGCCAACTTTGTACAATTAGTTCAATTCATTTTTAATAATTTGATTAGTAAAAAGCATTATACAAGCCAATTTTGAAACTTCCTTTGTCTTTTTTAAAATTGGCGAAGTGAATAGAATTGAAGATTATCTTCTTCTAAATATGTTTCAGAAAAGCACTTCAAATTTTGTAACAGTACGCCTTTCTACATTTTCATACTCCTTATAAATATGAGACGCGTGTTTCTGATTTTTGTTCCAGCTTAATACGATTTTATGTGTTCTATTTTATTTTATTTATCCACGTTTTTTAATAGAAGAATGTTTGAACAAATAAAAATTGTTTAAATAATGACATGACATTTTTAACAGAATTTACTACTCCTCGAAATTATTCAATATTGGGTTTAATTTATGAAATACGATTTTAGAAATATTTTTGGTGTAAAATAATTGTTTAAACAAATTTAATTTGCTTACACAATTAGAAAATGGTTAATACTTTCTTTGTATACACTATACCGTCAGAAAAATAATTGTATGTGTTCTATTTCATGTTATTTTTTTAAACTTTCCGAAAAAAAGCTGCTTGAGCAAATGAAAATCGTTTAAACAAATAGAAATGCATTGAAAATTAGAAGAAAAGTTTCAAAGTTATGTAAGTATTCAACAATAAGTAGCATAGAATACCAATTTGAGAAAAAAGTGGATATCTCTGGCTCGATTTCAGGATATTTTAAAAATAAACAATAATGGATTATTTAAATAATTACATAATGTTTTTAATGGAATTTACTAATCTAAACAATGACCGTATATTACATTATATTCAGAAAATACGTTTATTTTTCACACTTTGTGGGAAAAAATATTTGTTTAAATAAGTTACATTCATTAAAACAATCAAATAATGTTAAATAAGTTATGACGGATATTAAAATTGTCCATTAGTATTCATTTGTATAAAAAAGGTGGCAGAAAATGCTGAAAACTAACAATAATACATAAAAATGTAGTTTATTAATTTTTAAGTAATATTTGGGGCGTTGTGGGGGAGGGGGGGGGGGGGGTGGCTAAAAATACAAATTATTAATATGGTTTTATTTCGAAGACACTTCTCTTCGGTCTTTGAAAAGTTTGGCAACTTTCGATCAAACTCTGAACTATCAGTCCAATTTTTCGAAAATCCGAAATTTTGTCATGTTAATTAAATGGGATTTTCAAGTGCCCGGTGGCACGTGTTAATATTGAAATTTCGAAAAAATACGGATTTTTTTCCCTTGGAAATGAAAACTTTTTTTGGGGGGGGGGGAGTGACTTGCTCTCTAGAGTGAAAGAAATGTTTCAGTGCATTTTTGGACTTGTTGAAATTCGTTCGTGTTCAGCTGAGTTTTTCCCAGCTTAAGCTAAGCCAAGTTAAGTTGAGCTTTTAAGTCTTGACAAAATCAGCTTAATTTTAAAACTTGAATTAACTCACAAAAATCGTCAAGTCAAATCAGCTGGAAAACTTGATTGGATATTTATTGCTGAGTGTGAAGGGTTAAAAGAGTGGAGTAGTGAGAGGGGAAAGGGCAGAAGATTGGGAGAGGGGCAGTAGTAAAGTGGGAACCGGGAAAGGAGGAAGGGCAGAAGCAATAATGTTGGGAGAAAGCGGTAGAGGGGAAGGGGAAATGGGAGGAGGTAGGGTGTTGGTAGGGTGGATAGTGGAAGAGCGTGTTAGGGGAAACGGGCGGTTCAGAGGAAGGGAGTGAATGAAGAAGAAAGAGGTGGTGGTAGAGTAGATAGGGGGAGGGTCGGTAGGGGAAACAGGGGGATGGGAAGGGATCGAGTAAAGAGGAAAAGGGGAGGGGTGTCGAAGGGGGAGGGAAATTGTAATAGTGAAGAGGTGATGGGTAAGATGAGAAAATTAATTGGAAAGAGAAGGGGTTTTGGGATATAAGAAGAGGATAATAGAGGAAGGGGTAAGAGAAGAGGAATAAGGAGTGGTAAAGGCGGAAACGAGGAAAGGGGGAGGAGGAGCTAAAGTAAATTCAGAATAGGTGTGGTAGGAGAAACAGGAGCGGTTAGGGGAAGGGAACGAATAAAAGAGGAATAGAAGGAGGGATGTTGAAGAAGGGAGGGAAAAAGGCGAAGAGGGGCTGGGCAAGGTTAAGGAGGAATGAGAAGAAATAGGAGAAGAGCAGTAATTTGGAGAAGAAGTGGGGAGGACTTAGGAAGGGGTAGATAGGAGAATACGAAAGAGGGGAAGAAATCTAAGGGGACAATCATCTCTGAAAGAAACATCAGAAATGTTAGACCCGCGGAAAACTTGAAAGGTCCAAGAACCTAAAAATCATTGTAACGCTTTATGTACCACCATAAAATATCGACTTTACATCAACACAAGCTTCACAGTTTTGTAGTGTGGTATGCTCTCCCATGCATGTCACTTTTGTACTGCAGATGCTGAAAGATTCACTTCCGCAATTTCTCTTCTTACTTCCCCTCTTCCTTCTCGTTGTCTTTCTTCATTCCATTTGTTCAAAGTGTCATATATACTGGAGACACTCTGAGTACATTATATTCCTGCCACGCGTCTACCGGGCAAAGGAGTTATTAGTATGAGAGAACATGCCTTGAGCCCGTGAGAGAAAGTGTCAGTAATCGAGTAAAGCCATTAAAGAGAGGAAGGTCGTATGTGCAAGGGAGGACTGAAGATGGCAAGAAACCCACGCAGAAACTCTTCCTGAAAGGTGGGATAATTCCCCCCTCCCCCACCCTTCTCCTTTTTTCTATGAGAAATTCATTGGGGTGACACTGGGTTTTCTTATATCTACGTGACTATATATACGGTACTACGGAAATGATACTGCCCACGCGGGAAAACAAGTTTTTCCAAAGATTCACAGGTAGCATATATAAGACGGCCTTAATGTCCTGAGATAGATTAAGGGGTCAAGAGGCCACCTTGCTTACACTGACGCTTAGGGATTCGACCTGTTATTATCATTCACCCTACCAAAGCATTAACCACTCAACAGGGTATTCCAAAGATGTTTCAGCTTTTTTCTGTTAGGTCCTCTTGGAATCTTTTGCATACCTTTCATTCCATGAATGAGCAATCGAGCGTTTTTTCTGGAGGTCATGAGGAAAATTTTTAGGGCTGGATAAAAATAGATTATACGCAGTTTAAAGGGAGAAAGTTCATGAATATGTAACTATACACGCTAGGGTGGCTCAAATGAGCAAAAGTTGGTTTGATTTGTGCAGACATACCCTAAAAAGTTTTCATTCGGTGCAAAAACAACTGAGAATTTTTCCAAAAATTTTTGTATAATGGCAAGTACGTATATTGAACAATTTTTTTTCCTTGAAATTATAATCTGCCTTTAGGAAAGGTAATCAAAAAGTGTTCAAGAGTTGACAAGGTACCTCTAAAAATATATTCTCGAGCTCTTTACAGTTTCCAATTTAGAAATATTATGTAGAGAGTGAATTTAATAAGGTTTATTAGTGAATAGTAAAACTCGAGCTCTAATCGACAAACGTTCAAGTGAAAATTGAGTAATATTCACCTTCCACGATTGCGCAGATTCTAAGTTTACGAACATAGTTCTTTTTCTTCTTTTCCTGGATTTAGTAGTAAAGAGGCGGAAGTCCTTCACGCTTGCCGATCTCAAACACCATTGGTTTCCCGGAAATTGAGCCATTTGCCACGTTGGTGTTTCTGCCTGCAACAAAGTCCTCTTTGTGACTTTGTCACGTTGTGTGCAAGCTTTCTACATTCACCCTATTTTCTTCGTGCTTGCAGGAAAAACGGTCTGAAACGAATAGCAATCTACAGAAATACTTTTACAAAATAGACTTACTCTATATGTAAGAGTTCACTTGACAGGATTCTTGAAATCTCAAGGTGGTTTCTTTTCAGATTACGTAATTTAATAACGCGAAGTGCTTCTTTTACTTCATTTTGATTCTAATAACTTGAGATATTTTGGAAACATTTCAAAATAGTACTAATTTTTTGATGGCCTCAATGGTGTCTCCTTCACCTCCACTTTATTTAATCAAAGAGCCACCGTTTCGGCCCGGTGAATGGGCCCTCTTCAAAAAGAAGCAAGTGTGAGTGACCACTGAGGCCATAAAATAAATAATGCTATTAATTTCACGGTCGCGGAACCAACACAATAAATTTTAGGATGGCTGGAAAAACCCAGTGACAAATCTACTTCTCCCTGTAAAGGGCCCATCTACTGGGCCGAAATGGTGGCGTTTTGATTAAATAAAGTGGAAGACAAGGAAGGATTAGTGAGGTCACCAAATAAATACTATTATCTATTTTCACGGTCGCGGAAATAATACACTGAATTTTAGGATGGCCGGAAAACCCAGTGACAAATTTGCTTTTGCCTGAAAAGGGGCCATTTACTGGGCCAAAATGGTGGTGTTTAGATTAAATAAAGTGGAGGAGGAGGGAGCAGTGCGGTCACTTAACAAATAGTACTATCTAATTTCATAGTCACGGAACCAACACACTAAATTTAGGGATGGCCAGAAAACCCAGCGACAAATCTGCTTTTGCCTGAAAAGGGGCCATTCACTGGGCCGAAATGGTGGGGTTTTGATTAAATAAAGTGGGTGAGAAGGTGGGATTAGTGAGG
>JAUMHM010083383.1:0-13355 GCA_032362435.1 Melikaiella ostensackeni
AGTTTTGCACACGATTGAAACCCGAAACACCTCCTTTCATCATAATGAATCATCGTGAAAGCATTAAATCTATAATTTTCATATTAATGAAGGCGATCCGTGTGAATGACGTAGCGTTGTCAGCAGAAACAGTATTTTAATATCTGATTTCTTGATCACTTATTTTCATTTACCTTTACTTGTTGGTTAAGATTTCTATGCAGCAAATAGCTGATGCTGCCCAGCAAGAACACTCATATTTTTATTTTTCACAGCTTTTTTAGACGACTCGAAGGACCAAATTTATGTTCACGCACTTCGCAGTCGAATGAACTGATGTTCGGATAGCTATTTAAGAACTTAACAGTGAAAGGAGTGTTGGAATAGGTACAGTTCAGGTTCACCACAATCACAAAAGTCGCTGATTTAAATAACAAATGAAACACTTTTATAACAAATGACAATACGCAATAATTTTGAATATTTCACATATTGACTTAACAACCTGGTTCTAATTGCACAATTCGCAGACTTCATAATAAATGAGGTGATAAATTAATTAACAAAATTGAGAAAACGAATAATACTCAGATCATTAAAAAATAATCAAGTAATGTGAGAAATTGAGGAGTGAAGTTAAGAAAATGAATGATATTCAAGTCATGATGTAATAATTCAATCAGATAACACAGATGTCACTTGCAAAATCATTATCAAAATAATCGAAAATCATAATGATTTCATTTTAAGGATATGCTGCAACAAAACGTTTCAACGGAAAAATTTCAATTTCAATCTCAACAGCTTTCGAAAAACAGTTGGGAACATGTTTATTTTTCTAAAGTAAGAATTTGGAACATTTGATCAATTTCTTCCATTTAAAATAGTTCGAGCACAAAGCTTCCAAGAATATTCATTTTCACGAACACTGTGAGGCCAAGCTTTCTAATATTTTTGAAATTGTTTCAATTTTTTATGAACTTCAAACTGTTACAAAATCGCATTTGATACATCAATCTACAGGAGCAATAAGAAAGATTTTGAAAAATAGAAGAACATCAAGAACCTTATCCATTATTTAAAAAATAACTTGCCTGCAAAAAATATTTCCAGGAAACATACAAAAGAGAAGTGAATGGACGATTTGAGGTGGAATTTCATGAAAAACCATTAGAGCTTAGTGAATCAAAGCAAGCAGCATTAAAACGTTAAAACTCATTGGAAGGAAAATTTTCCAAAGATTCTTATCTGAAGAAAGAATAAGTAACATTCTAAAAAGAATACGTAGAATTACAGCATATGATAGAAATCACCGTAAGAGTAGATATTCAAAACAGAAACTATTGGCCACATCATGCAGTCGTGAAAGAATCTCGAACAACAACGGAAGAGCGAGTAGTTGTAGACGTTTCATGCAAAACTGCATAAGTAAAGTCTCTCAACGACTTATTGGTGGTAGGATCTGTGATTCAAAGGGACTTGGTTGATATGACAATCCGATTTAGGTAACATTCATTTGTAATAACCCGTGACATAGAAAAAATATATCGCAAATTCGAAATTCAGGAGCATCAAAGGTCACATATGTTATATCATAGAAATCACACAAAGATGAACCCGTAAAGGAACATAAACTCAATATTTTCACATTCAGAACAGCTTTAGCTCCGTTTTTAGCGACACGTTGTCTACATCTATTGAGGATGGACAACAAAGAAAAATATGCAGAAACAAGTGAGATGATACAGCGTAACTTCTATGTAGATGACTTGTTTACTAGAGCCTCATCAGTTGAACTTGGAGAAGGAACAAAAATATTAGGCATAAAATGGATAGATCAGTCAGATCAGCTCTGTTATAACGTCAGTGTCACAAGTGAGTCAGAAGAAAATAACGACATGAGAAATCAGTGATGGGTAAGTTACTTTTAAAAGGAACTAGTTATAGTTACCGCTACATCACGAAAAATAAAACTAGTTATCGTTATCGTTACCGATTCAAAATGTAACTTTCCCTCAGTTGCATTTCCCAAAAAAAGTAACTATCGTTACTTTTTTAGTTACTTTTGTATTTTAGAAATATATATCCAAAATTAATTTTTACAAAACTTTATTCATAACTTTGAGTGATATTTGTTACACTTTTCAATGAAAGTCGTGAGTTAGTCATGATCCACATAATATTTCTAAAACAAAAAATGTTTCAGAAAATTTTGAATTTCAGTGTGGAAGACAAATTTCAGCTTTCCCATTTTGGGTTATAAATCTCTTTAGCGCTGAAAATTAATCATTTCATTCTAAAAGTGTTTCTTTAGATTTACCTAGTTACGACTTCCACTTCTGCAAGACTCACAATATTCTAAGTCCAACAGAAAATGTTGAACTTCTAACAAAATACATGAATTTTCAAATAAAAAAGAGAAATATTGAACCAAATAGTTGAATCTTGAACTAAACAATATAAATTTTAAACCAAAGAGGAAATGGTTAAATTTTTATTCGAAAAAATTAATGTTTTACCAAAAAAATGTTTAAAAAATAGTTGATTTTTCAACCCAAGAGATGAATTTTCAACCAAAATGATGAATCTTGAACACAAAAAAAAAACATTTTTAACAAGGTAGTTCAAATTTCAACCAAAAATGACGAATTCTCAATGAAAAAGGCAATAGTTGCAATTTCAACAAAGAAAGATTTTCACTTCGAATCAAATACAGTTGAACTCAACCACAAAAGACGAATTTTCAACAAAATAGGTAAGTTTGGAACCAAAGAGATGAATTTTCAACCAAGAAGATAAATTCTTACCAAAAAGACAAATTTTTAACAAAATAAATGAATGTTTTTCAATTAAAAAAAAAATTTTGAACGAAAAAAGACAGCTCCTTGACAAAAAATGTAATAGTTGATATTTCAAACAAAAAATAATTTAATTTTAGATCAAGAACAGTTACACTCAACCAAAAAGAAAAAAAAGAAAAAAAATAGTTGAATTTGCAGTCAAGACAGAAAAAAATCAACCAGATTGTTGAAGTTTCAAGCCAAAGAGGCGAATTTTTAACAAAAATGTTGATTTCCAACCAAATAATAAAATTTCCATCCAAAAAAGTTTAATTCTCAATGAAGAATGTAATATTTCAAATTCCAACCAAAAAGACAAATTTTCAACAAAATAGTAAAATTTGAAACCAAAGAGATAAATTTTCAACCAAAAATGGGATTGTTGAATTTTTAATTGGAAAAGTGAATTTTTAACGGAAAAAGATGAATCATCAACAAAAAATTTAATAATTGATATTTTAACCAAAAAAAATTTTTATTTTAAATCAAAAACTGTTACACGTAACCAAAAAACAATTAAAAAAACAAAATCGTGGAATTTGCTGTGAAGACAGAAGAAAAATCAACCAGACTGTTGAAGTTTCCTGCAAAAAGGCGAATTTTTAACAAAACTGTTGATTTTCAACCGAATAATAGAATTTCTGTCCAAAAAAGTTTAATTCTGAATGAAAAATGTAATATTTCAAACTCCAACCAAAAAAAAAGAATCTTCAACAAAATAGTCAAATTAAAAACTAAAGAGATAAATTTTCAACCAAAAATGGGATAGTTGAATTTTTGATTGGAATAATTAATTGTTTACGGAAAAAGATGAATCCTCAACAAAAAATGTAATAGTCGACATTTCAACCAAAAAATATATTTATTTTGGATCAAAAACAGTTACACTCAACCACAAAACAATTTAAAAAACAAAATAGTTGAATTTGCAGTCAAGACAGAAAAAAATCAACCAGATTGTTGAAGTTTCAAGGCAAAAGGCGAACTTTCAACAAAAATGTTGATTTGCAACCAAATAATGAAATTTATATTTGAAAAAGTTTAATTCCCAATGAGAAATATAGTATTCAAAATTTCAATCAAAAAGACTAATTTTGAAGAAAATACATGAATTTTTAACTTGAAAAGATCAATTTCCAACCAAAAATGGGGTAGTTGAATTTTTTATTGGAAAAATTAATTTTTAACAGAAAAAGATGAATCCGCAACGAAAAATGTAAAAGTTGGTATTTTAATCAAAAAAACAGTTTAATTTCAAATCGAAAACAGTTATATTCAACCAAGAAAATAATTCTCATAAAAATAGTTGAATTTTTATTCAAGAGAGAAATAAAATCTACCAGATTGTTAAAATTTCGAACCCAGAAGGCGAGTCTTCAGCAAAAAAGTTGATTTTCAACCAAATAATGAAATTTTTATCCAAAAAGATGAATTCTCAATGAAAAATGTAATCGAAGAAATTTCAACCAAAAAAGACGAATTTTCAACAAGATTCTTTAATTTGAATCCGAAGAGATGAACTTTCAACAAAATACATTGATTTTCAATTACAAAAGATCAATTTGAAACAAAATAGTGCAATTTGAAACCAAAGAGATGATTTTTCGACTAAAAAGATTAATTTTTCACCAAAAACAGATGAATTTTAAACAAAATATGTGAATTTTCAACCAAAAAATATCAATTATCAACCAAAAATGTCATAGTTAAATTTTCAATTGAAAACATTAATTTTCAACGAAAAAAGATGAATCCTCAACTAGAAGTGTAATAGTTCATATATTTCAACCAAAAAACTAATTTTCAACAAAAAGTTGAATTTTTAACCGAATGAAATGATTTTCTTTCGAAATCGTTCGAATTTGAACAAAACAATGAAATGTTCAACCAAATAATAAAATTTTTAACCGAATAGGTGAATTTTCAACTAAAACAATAAATAAAATAACTGGAATAATTAAATTTTCGGTTAAAAAAATTCATTATCAACCAAAGAAGAATGAATATTTAACTCTTGAATTATTTTTTTCTAAGTGTTCTTATAGATTTTAGAAAATTTTAATACCCAGGGTGGTAGAAATTTCAATTCTCCTATATTGGGCCATAAATCTCTATAGGGTAAATGTCCCAATTACTACGGGTGTACCTATTACTGCTTTTTTTTCGCCTACTCAGAATAAACTGAGTACAAATAATTTTTTTGACACCGAAAAATTCCTATGAATTATAAGATATTATTCTTCTGCATAATAAAAGCCAAAATATTGCTAAATCAGTAATATATTCTGAATAAATATCAGAAAAAAAGCATTCATAAAACTTTAAAAATCCACCATTTTGCTTGCATTTCAGTTACCGGAGTACTATTCTCCAATCAACTTTAGATTTATTGCATAACTTTGTACGCAGTGGAGAAATGATTTTTTTTTTAAGCAGAACACTTGTTTGAATAGAATCAACATTTGAAAAAATGTAAATTGGTTTATTATTAATAAAATTAGGCCCACAGCAAATAGATACACGTTTATTACGGGGGCGCTCATTACCGCAGTCCGAAATTTGAGCCATATGTACCTAATACTGCGGTGCTGTCAACATGTGAAACTAACCTTCGCTTTGAGTTTTTGAATGAACACACGCCAGACGCTTGGAAATGATAAGTTAATTATTTTGATTTAATTTATTGTGAGACGATCGCAACAGCGAAAAAAATGAAAAAGAAGGAACTAAAGAAGAAGCCAAAAACTAAAAGTAATTTTATATAAAGATGTTCTTACGGAAAAGAAAATTTGCTATTTTCCGTGAAAGAGGTTGTGCAAGTAATAGGTACAATATGTTCTTTTTTCATTTTTTTACATTTCTAATACGTAATGTTAGGTTCTCGTACTTGCCAATTATTTTTAATGCACAAAATATATTATTCTTTTGGATGAAACAGAAGAACCATATCATTTAAATATAAAATAGGAGAAAAATTGAATTAAAGTGAGGTTAAAGCAAGACACCACAGTAAGTGGGACACTTACCCTTAGTCATTTGCCGCCACAATTCGAATAGTGAAAATGAAAAAATAGTTGCGAAAGCAAGAAAATTGATTGATTGTCGTTAAAAAGACTTGTGAACTACATTTTAAAAGTAACTTAAAAAGTAGCGATTTTTAAAGTTACTGTTACTTAAAAAATGTAACTAGTTACCAATTCGTTACTTACTGACGGAAGTATAAAATATATATAAAAGTATATTCGACTCATTAGGACTGATTGGATCTGTCACCATCAAACCTACGCTTCTGCTTCAACAGTTATAAGGGATGAAATTTGATTGGAATGTGCGGCTTCCAGAAGAAATTAGAACAATTATGAAAAAAATTAGCTAGCATCAACGATATTCAAATTCCAAGATAAGTAATATGTCTCTATCCTATTCAAATAGAAGTTCAGGGCATCATTATAAAGCTACTATGCTCAAAATCTCGAGATGCTCCTTAAAAATCTATCAAATTGCTTAAGCTGAAATTACAAGGTGCAACTCCGCTATCCAGGTTACACAAGAAAGTCGAAATTGCACTCACAGTTTCAGTTAATGTTGACTATTTTTGGTCTGATTCAAGCATTACATTGTCTTGGATTAAAGGAGTACCTTCACAATTGGAAAACGTATGTAAGCAACAGATTGGCAGAAATCTAAAGTCCCACCGACAAGGATAACTGGAATTACGTTTTATCTAAAGATAATTCAGCTGATACTATGGCATATCGATAGGATGAAATCCTCATCAGCTCAAGAATCTCATGGTTTCTCACATACCGCACGTTTATGGTGGAAAGAATTCGATTTGTGTGCATTTTATCCAATTCTTTCTTGCTTTGTCTGACAATTTTTCATCTGAGTATAAAAACATAATGTAAAATGTCGATTTTCTAAAATTTGAACTAAGCACAAGCAATGTCAAGCGCGATTGTCATGATGAGAATGTATTCCTGAAACCTGAAGGAGTTTTGAGAAAGTTATGTCTACATTTTCAGTTGAGGTTGTCTTGGAGCGAGAGCCAAGTGATCAGAATTTGATAAAGATTAATATACTTGTAGTTTATGGTGCCTTACGCCATCTTATCAAATTCTAAAAAAATCTGGTCGCTGGGTGTCGAGTTATAAGTTTTGAAAGTTGAGTAGAAATAGATAGGCTCTTATGGCAGCGCGTGGATTTTTACTTTTTCCCCTACGAAAAAATTATTCGTAGTAATAGGAGCGACGTAAAAATCAAGTATATTGTGAAGTATGTCTTCGAAATGTAGTACGGGAAGTTTCAGAATGATTCTTTCGGCAGGAGAAAAGTTATACGGGTTAAATTGGCGAATTCACGAAATTCGACACTTGTATTCGAGAATCATGGCAACGTCGCTTTCACTCGAACGCTCGCTGCTGTACCGATACATGCAACGAGTCTGAGTGAGAACAATGCAGTAAGCATAAGAGACAAAGAGACAGCGAAAGCGAGGTTGCCAAGAATTACGCGTATAATTGTCGATATTTTTAAGAATGATAATGAAGAATTTTATTAATTTATATAGCCCGCGAGTAGGCTGAATGAATTTAGAACGCAATATCTTTATAAAATAATAGAAATCTCGCTTGAAATAGGAATTAAAATCCGTATAAATTTTGATCGCGCGCAGTTAGAAGTGGAATTGAAATGCAATGCTAGAGGAGAGGGCACAGTTATATCACAATGAAGACACTGAAACTCGCTCCAGGACAACCTTAATATTTGAGCATGAAAATAATTTGGTAGATTAACCAGGAACGAGCGCCATAGGCGCGCTCAAACTTTACGCGCAGCGAGCGATGATAATGTGCCCGCGCAGCGGGTAGATTTTTTTTTGCTTAAGTGGATGGATCATTTAATAACCATTGTGTGGAAAAGCAGATCGCGCTACATGTGCATTGTGCATGTAATAATCTAATGCAAATGACGTTGGACTTATCATCGTTCAGCTTTCCCTGGTATTATATAGCTGAACATAATACATAAATCATTGAGAAAATCATATGGAAGACAAATTTTTATTCATTTTATAAGAAAATAACACTGTTCATCAGAAAAAGGGACATTCATAGTTCCAGTACAACATTGTTCAATGTTGATAAAAATATCTCCAATTGTTAAATACTTGTTAAAATCTTATAATAAACGTCAAATTATCAAAAAAGTTAAATATTTTAGCATATTTCATTCATTTCTTTCGAATTCTTGAAAATTCGAAAATATTTGAATACGTTGTAATGCGATAGTTTAGGGTGAGAAATTGCCAAATTTGAATTTTTTCACTGAAATATGTATAAAAAGCGAGAAAGTATGCTTTCTCTGCCTAACTTTTAAAACTCCAGATAAGAGTAAAATAAATTTTTCCAAATCTTACACAATCAAATTCTACACTGTCGAATTCTATGATAAAAAAAAAAGTTTTTGAAACTCAAATTAACTCAACAAGCCTAAATTCTACCGATGATTTTCAAGCATATTAATTCTAAAAACTCTAAGAAAATAAATTTTTCACCGCAAAACCGTACACATGGTATACTACTTTTCAAATTTTTCAGCTTTATCCCGTGTGGAGCTTTACTGCGAAAAATTTTGTTGAGTATTGTATGCGTGCTTTGTGTTGCGTGTTGAATTAGCTGTTTTTAGTATCTTTGTGTACAATCGCTAATGCCGGGTGATCTTTTTGTTACATAATGCTCTTGGTACAAAAACTTGATGAGAACGTTTTTAATTATTCAATTTCACGTAGGTTTTAAATCGACGCTGTTCCTACCTCGACTAAACTGTGACGTAGAAAAAAGTCGGCATTCGTTTATATTATCATAAATAATTAGTCAGATTTGTGGGCTAAAGAAATGATCATTATTTATTTGTATCTGGAATCGACGTTAAAAAATCGATTCTTATAACCATCCGAAAATCTTTGCAACGCAAAGATAAAATTGATAGTTTCAGTCTGCATTTTGTATAGCTTGAATAATTGTTTTCGGGTTTTAACCTCAAATAGCATCTCAGCATGACGAGAGCAAAAACTTGTGTGACGGAATTTGAAGTAATTTTTGACATCCTTAACCATAGGGACAGCTGAATGACAGGACATTTTGCGTATTTTTACATTCTGATCCCAATAAGAAGGTATTGTTTTCATGTGAAAATTGACTTTCGCGGATTTCATTAAATTTCGACGTTTTCAGGCTCAGTGATTGAGAAAAAATTGATTTTACGTCGGTGTCTACCTGTCGGCGTTGTAGTCGTCGTTGTCTTGGTCTGCTGAATACGATAACTTTCGAAGGAATTATCCGATTGGGATGATTCTTTCGAAAGTTATCGTGCGTACAGATTGACAACATTGTGAAAATCATTTTTCTGATTCAGGGGGTTCAACACGTAAATATTTGATCTGTGTATCTCTCATGTTTATATAAAATTAAAATAGATAAATGAGCATCCATGAAGAAAATGTCTGGTCACAAGACAAGAGAATACCAGAAAATACAATGAATTACAGTAAAGTACAACAATGGGAAAATTGTAATTTTCCGTATAACTTTATAATTACTTGGGGAATCATTTAAAAGTATCTGTGTTCTAGCAAAAAATTTGAGGATGTAGATTTCTTCCAGTATAAATTTTTTTTTTAAATCTCAGCAATTTAAAAAAAATGTACTATAAACTACAATACTTAGTTAGAATTCGGATAATGTTGTAAAACTCTACAAGCTTAGGAATATGAAGAACGTCGATCATAGCAGCAAACACAATAAACATTTACTACTTGCTAATATGTAGTGCAGTATTTTTGTATCTTCTCAATAATGCAAATATTGGTAAAATCTAAAAGAATATGTTTTGAAATAAGAGTTCTAGCTTCAGAAAAAGTTGAAGATAAAAAAAGAAATTAAAATCTTTGAATAACTGACTAAGAAGGTTAAATTAAATAAGAACTTAAGGTATGAAATAATTTATTAGACAAGATAATGATATTTAATCACTGAAAGCCTCTCTTTTTTCAGTGACTACATAATCATGCGACAAGATTTCGCAATCTCTTCTGGCTAGTATACCTGTATTAGTGTCATAAAATAAATTACTAACGGTTTTTTCGGTTATTTTTTGTACTCGATTTCCACGATTTGTTGTTAAAAATATGACAGCGATAAAATCCTCGTGAAACTCTTCACCAATCGTAAAGCACCACGATTAAACAAATACAGAATCTGTATGTGTTCTACATTTGAGACCAGCTTTAAAATCAGTACAAATGAATGCTTCCATAATAAATAAAAATATTGAATAAAATTTTTACAAAAGAGTTATCGTATACATCCTACGACCATCGACTTTTTCAAAATCTGCAGGAACCTTTCACAATTGAAAATTAAACCACTGATAACTAAAATTTAGTAATTATGAATTCTCTTTCGTTAAAGCTTCTTCGGCTCTAACGAATACATGCTCATCACGTGTCTCGCGCTTCGCACTTGATTAAAATATGTACAAAACATGAAATTTTCTATATTATGTTGAAATCTATCAAAATTAATTTATGTTATATCAATTCAGGAAACTTTTTTTTAAAAATTAATTATCTTCATTACTTAACCAATCAGATTAGTGTATTTATGATTATTTTTCAAAATTTTTTATTGCATTTGTTAAAAATTTGTCTTTAATCAGCAAGAAAGGAGGTAGTTGTGAGTCTATTTTTGATTTGTGAGCCTTTTCGTATTCTATTTTCGATGCATGGAAGGGTTCATACGAAAGTAGATTTCATTTGGATATTAATAATAATTTTGAAATCCAGTTAAACATTTTATCGTTTCTTCTGCCGTTTTTCTACATCAGTATATCGATAACAAATTTTCAGACCTTTGTTTGGTTAATAATTTTATTAATTAACATTTTTCTGTATCTCGTGTTGTTTTTCCAAAAACTTGAATTAAAAATTTTTCATTTTAATTTCCACGATCAGAACAAAAACTATGCGTCTTGTCGAAAAATGATAGAGAGAAAATTCGTAGATCTTTTCCAGATGAACAATTTTTTAGCACAACTTTTTTCGTATCTTGCATAGTTCGGCCGGAAAATTGATTTTTTCCTTTCAATAAAATTTTTCACCATTAAAAAAGAACTATGTGTCCCATCAAAAAAATAGTTTGGACAGAATTTGTAGATCTTCCTGAACTTCACTTAACTTTAAAGAAATATCTGTCACTTTCGGTAATGGGAAGGTTAGCTTCCTGAGCCTGTCAGTCCTAAAAAATATAGTATTTGCGTATGCGCGATAAGTACGTTTTCAAGGTCTGGCATAAATGCTCATAATTTTGAGTTCTTTCAATGTGCAATAATTTCTCGTCAGAATACCTTAAAAATTTCAGGAGAGAAACGTGAAATAATATCAAAAAACTTCAACCATATTGCGTTTTAATACGTAGTTTTTTTACTGATGTAAGAAAATATAAAAGTGTCGTATAATTTAACTTTGTAAAGAAAAAAACTCTCGAGAAAATGAATTCCCTTTTTCAATCCTTATTTATTGATTCATTTCTAAAATAATTTGCAATAATTTACTAAATGTCCTGAATAAACTTCACTTTAGTTGTATAAAAAAATATCTTTCTAAGCGTCATTGTTTTCAAATTAAAGATAGGATGTTCGATTGTTCAACATATATGGGTATATTTCAAACGTTTTTCTTCATTTAGCAGAATCACAAAGGTCACAAGATGATTTAAAATTTTCTTAGATGGAACTTTTCGATTTCAATTGATGTTAGTTTCTTTTTTCTCTACATCGCCTTAGTATTTTGACCGTTGATACCACATTCACAAACAAAAACATTGTTACACCTTAGCCCAGAACAGTGACTTATGTTTCTTTCAGATTTTTCATTCCATTCTGTGTATCGATTCTTGTCTCTGGATTTATTATTTTTTTCCATCATTCTAAGCTTTGAGAACTGAAATTGTGGTGTAAAAGTGTAGCAAAGAAAAACTGACTTTTTGAAGTGAAGAAACGTTTCCCTGAAAACATTACTTTTATTTCAATACTTTATTAATCGGTCACACAGTCGTTTTTAATTTTGCCAAGATATTTTTTTAAATTTAGCCAAGCGTTTTGGCTACATCAAGCAAATTATTTATATTTTTATGAAGTAAATTAGAGATCCTAGTTATGAGTTTCCGACATGAAAAGGATGTGTTTTATCAAAATTATATACCTAACTAAGCAAACAGTGAGGATCGAAAAGCGGTTTTTCTTTAGTTTCTCCTTATTATGTTTAACTCATCACAGCAAGGCATATTATCGGGATATCCCGTTTAGGTCTTGTTTATATCCCAAGATATCCAAGCGATATCTTACAGGGTGGAAGTGCCAATATCCGTGAGACATTTTGAAGATATTCTGAGATATCCTAAACCTCAAGATAGCCAAAATATTTCCCAATTTTATGAATATAAGACATGATAATGGACCGAAAAGTAATACCTCAGGGATAGGCTGGCGATATCCCAATTTTATGAAATGAGATTTCTACAGAATATCCGAAAAATATCCTAAGAATATCCCTAGCAACACGTTCCCTGTGAAGAAAAAGGAAATAAATCACACGCAATGCATTCACTTTGTTAATGACAAAGATTTATCATCTTAATTTCCAAAATTATTCTTGCGGATTTGAAGTGGATTGTACAATTTTAGACTCTTCTTTTATTATAGCTTAAAGATATGTAAGCTTTCTAATTTAGCAAAATAATTGTAGTGATATGCAGGATACATAAGTAGCCATGAAATATATGTTTATAGGTTGACAACTTTGTACAGATCAATGGAACCTCAAATCGTTTGATAATTATTGTAACTATTATAAAATAGTGTTTAAAGGCGAAAAAATTGTCTTTCAATATGAAAACTACTGTGCAAGGATACCTTTTTACAGTTCAATTGTTTCTTTCAAGGAAGGAAAACAATTCAAAGAGCACGTAATGATTTCCAAGAAAAATAATTATGCTACGTTCAAAAGCATTTTTCAAATGTATTTCATTGACGTCATTTAATTTCACGCATTAGTAAAATTGTTTTTTTGGATTAGAGTTCATTTTATCGTTTTATTTCAACAGTAAAATTTTCTTGGAATATCCTGGGGTCATTCGTATAGAGCATAGTAGGAATATTTATGGAATATCCTCAAGACATTCAGAGGACATCAGAGGGATATTTATAGGATATGTTTCAGGTATGTGAGATATCTTTAGGATACCTTGTTTGGGATGAACAAGAATATCTTCGAAGGCGGAAATGTCAATATTCCTGGGACATTTATGAGATTTATCTAGTTATTTCTGCGATTAATTCAAGACATACCAGCGATGTCCTTTTGCTCTAAGGGACAACTTGGCTGTACTTGTTCCGAGATATAAATAGGAAACGTGAAATATATAAAAGTTTGATGTAAGGACGCGATTGTGTAATATTTTTAACTTTATTGAAACA
>JAUMHM010083384.1:0-13354 GCA_032362435.1 Melikaiella ostensackeni
CTTATTAGCGCATACGCTTGCATCTCTTCTTCTCTCATCGCATCTAAATCTATAGGTATAGTAATGACGGGACAATCTTCTCGGGCCCAAGGATGTTCATAGTGTATCACGCATGGGCATCGCGGATGCTAAACTCGCTTAATTGTGTGAGTTCATAATACGCGACGCCCACCGTAACATGCTTATAACAAACTCTTGTCATCACCCCATTTAAGTACTTTTTGGTTGTTTTCGAGTACTTTTGTGATAGAAAGCAATTTAAATTTATTGCAAATGTGTATGGTGCATTTTTTATTACTTATAAACAAATAATTGTATATAACAAAATCTTGTCATAACCCCTTTGGAGTACTTTTTCGTCGTTTTTGAGTATTTTTGTGATAGAAAAGTGGTTATAATTTATTTCAAATATGTAATGTCTTATTGTTGATAAAGAAATAATTTTTAATAATTGTTTATAATAAAATCTTCTCATTAACACTCTCTCTCTCTCTCTCTCTCTCTCTCTCTCTCTCTCTCTCTCTGCATTTTATTCCTTACTTACCTGCAGGACACTTGTGATTCGCAGTGAGTGTTGTATCAATTTCAAATAATATATTGTGACCATTTTTTGCATCCAAAGTAAGAACAAGAATTGAAATGCAGTATTGCGAAATATTGTTCTTGCGACCTTATTTTGAAAATACATTGTTGATAGTAATTACTCGTGTTATGAATTAATTATATAAATTGATTGCTAATGAAAATTATTTGAATAATTTCTTTAAAAAGTTGAATACGTTGAAATTAAGTCATTGAAAAATCAGTAGCTATGCAATTAATTGATCAAAAAATTATTCTTTATTTAATTTGTTGATTGAATGATTTACTGACTTTATGCATGAGTTGAAAATGGTTTCAATTTTAAAAAATTTTTATTGGTACACCACTCCGAGTATTCGTACAAGACAAGCATTACAGATTCCAATCTTGGTAAAATTTTCTAGAGTGAATGTATTTTTTTTTACTTGTGAAGACATTCCACTTGTAGCGAGGAAGGTGGCGTGGAAGCCCGGGGACCCTTCAGTGCAAGTTTTGGCCACCTGCAGCCTAGACAATAGCCCATTCACTAGTCAGTATAGCTCACTTAGTGCTGAAAGATAGAAGCTCAACTATGAGAATTCGAAATTTTTGTGAAAAAGTATCATTTCGGCGAAAATGGATCCAAGTTTGTGCAGTATTTGGGGTGAAACTTTATCTTTGGAAGAAACTGTGATTGAGAAAAAGAAAGCGTTAAATACTTTATGTGATGCAAGTTGTTTACGAGGTGATAATAACGAGGCTAAGTGAAGAGGGCTGCCAAGTTTTACCTTACACACAAAGTGCAGAAAGAGTTAAGCGCATTACCAAATCCTTGCGGCCGTAAAAAAACAAAAAACATCCACTCGCATGAAAGATGCTTACGCGCAGAATCAATGTATTTATTGTCTGCAGGATGAATCTAAGGAATTTGTTGAAAAAATTTGGAGAAAAAAGGTAAATGATTCTGTTTCTATTTCAACGGAGGAACGGAAAATAGATTTAATTGAATGGGCAAAGCAGAATGAGGAAGATCAAGTTGCACAGAGAGTATTACTCTGTATGAAGTCAATATCCTCAAACGCAGAAATAAAGTATAATCGTTCATGTTATCCGAAGGTATTTCTGCAAACGAGAACTAATAAATCGAAGGGTCCTCGTGTCGGTGATGAAACTTCTGCAGATGTTGAATTTATTTCGAATTATTCAAGGGAAAATTCTGAGGAATGTCAATTTTCTTTTCGCGGAATTCTCAGCATACATACTAGTTCATGTCCTTCAGAAGAGACTGTATACACAAATTTGCTACAAGAATTCGGGACACAATTTATTGTAACACTTTCGCTTCCACCGGACCTATTTTATCTTCTAGCAATGTTGGACGCGAAATTTTATCCAAAAACTTTTACGCGAATAGACAATTCAATTTAGAGGAGGAACGGAAAAGAATTATTGTAACGGCTTCAAAACTTATCAAAGATTAATGTAGATTAGCAGTATTTAACACTTTCACTTACAATTCTCCACAATCAGATATGAAAAATGTCGACACTGATGTACCTGAATACTTGAAATTATTTTTAGATACCCTCATTTGGAAAGATAAACGAGGTTCTTCTGTAAAATGGAATAGAATTAAAATTGCATTAGGTCACCTTTTGCTTTCGGGGGTGTGACCGAAATCTTTCACCTCTTCTTTGAAGCTGGGACTGGCAATTACGTTGCATGAAAAATATGGATCCCGAAACATGTTATATATGTTATCAAGCGTATGATTTATCGCCACTAACACTGACGTGGTATAATTCAAAACGTCAATTTTGATGAATATGCGAAAGCCCACATTTTTGGAACGATTTTTTTCCTAATACGTCTATGATAATGCCGATCACAATGTGTGTACTAAAAATGCACTCAATACATTCAATGCAATGGGCGGAATTCATTTCGTCACTCCGTCAACCTCAGTGCAGGCTTTCGAAGATACTCGAAAGTGTAAAGTAGTTTCGAATACACAACTTTTCGAGCAAACTGGCGTCGGATGCTTTCTCTTCAAGTCTCATCGAAAATCAAACTCGGAAGGCCTAAAAAGTATTAAAATACAAAATTTATTTGAATTGAATCCAACTTCTACTTTAGTGACTCTGGAACTTAAGTATTGTGTAGTAACTTTTGATCAACCGTTGTATCAAAAAGCACGCGACATAATAGCTTGTAGTGCAGCAGATTCCGAACTGAGGGCCATCATCTTAAGACTGGGACCAGTCCATGCTATCATGTCTTTCTTAGAAACAGTTGGATTTGTGATGGATGGCAACGGTTTGAAGGAAGTCTTGTGCGAATATTATGCTCCTGTATCTGCAGACAAAGTGTTAGAGGGCCATGCATATTCAAGGGCAGTAAAAGGTCAGTTGTTGCTACACTTCGCTTTGGAGAAGATTATTTCGTCTTCTACTGCATTCACTGATAAAAAACGTCGTGTAGTGGAAGAAATTATAGAAAATGTTGCAGCTGGAGAGATTTTTGAGAGAATTGATTCGGATGATTTTAACGTCATTGTTACAAAAATCACAAGTCGATTGAATGAGTTAGCACAAAGTGGACCAACTGACAAACTTCGGGTTCAGTATTTCAAGATGGTCAGTATAATAAAGCAATTTGAACAGGCTGAAAGATCTGGCGATTGGCACCTGCAAGTACACATATTACTTCTCTCAGTACCTATATAACAGGTGACGAAAAATTGAATTGTCACAATGCCGTAGAAGTTGGTATGAAATTAATGAAAGCCAATGTTGGTATCAGTTTCCAGGAAGTCAAATTCGAATGGAAGATTAGAGTTAGTTGTCTTAGGGCAGCCTCTTCTTCTATTTGAATTCACGATGAGACTGTGACTGTCAATCCACTTACTTCATTTCAGAGGATCTGCATCATGAAAAAAAGTGATAAGCAATTGACGGACTATTTCAAATACGAATTGGAGCCATACCAATTTGCTTTGTTCGACGAGCTAGGAATGAGAAAATCTCAAAAATCAAAGCTGTATGATTTTTTCAAGCCAGTTACGGATGAAGTACACTTTGGAAGACACATTCACGGCGTTGATGGTGGATTCCTACTTCATCGAATAAGCTGTCAACAGAATACGAAATTCACGGACATTATCTCGATGTACGCAAACTACCTTCAGCGAGAATACAAAAAACAAAGTGTCACCGTCTTCGATGGCTACTCTGAAACTGCCGAAGAGAGAGGAATTAAAAATGCAGAACGCCTAAGACGAATGGAAAGACAGGTAGCTCCGGTAGTACGCTTTACTGAATATATGTCAGCAACAATGCCTACGCAGAAATCTCTCTCGAATGAGAAGAACAAGGTTCAATTGATGAACCTTCCCTCAGCAAGATTTATTGAAATGGGTTTCTCCGTACTGCAAGCCGTTCAAGACGCTGACACCTTGATTATTCAAGCAGCAAAAGAGAAGTCTGCACATTACGATACCGTAATGGTTGCGGGAGAAGATATGAACCTTCTAATGAATTCAACTTCTCTTGCACCTGAAAATAAAAAAAATAAGCCCAGCAGAGAAAAGACTCCTCAAAAACTGTATTCCAGCGACAGTATATACAACAAGTGTATACAACGGTCTTGACAGAAACTTCTGCAGTGCCCAGGGATTGGGGGTAGAAGGAGGCGGCAAACGGTTTGCAGCCGATAACCATGAAAATGGATCGCATCCCATCAGATTTACTGCAAACAATTTCTTGCGAATGCACTCAAGATTTTGGAAATTATAACGCGGTAGAAAACGCGGCAGCAGACGGGGGCGACGAAATCGCATCCAAACACTCGACCGCCTGGGTGGCGTGAAAATGAGTCTTTGTTAAAAAAAAAAATAAAACGATTTCTAACTCATGCATGAAGTCAGTAATTCATTCAATTAACAAATTAAATATAGAATAATTTTTTAATCAATTGATTGTACAACTACTCATTTTGCAATTACTTAATTTCAACGTATTCAACTTTTTAATGAAATTATTTAAATAACTCTCTTTAGCAACCAATCTATTTGATTAATTATCAAATAATTATCAACAATGTATTTCCAGAATAAGATCGCAAGAACAGTATTCCCTAATACTGCATTTCAATTATAGTTCTTATTTTGAATGCAAAAAATGTTCACAACATTTGTTTATCAACAGTAAAAGACATATTACATATTTGCAATAAATTATCATCACTTTTCTATCACAAAAATACTCGAAAACGACGAAAAAATTACTCAAGGCGGGTTATGACAAGATTTTATGAACAATTATTTGTTTATTAATAATAGAAAAAGATATCCCACACATTTGCAATAAATTTAAATCACTTTTCTATTACAAAAGTACTCGAAAATGACCAAAACGTACTCAAACGGGGTGATGACAAGAGTTTGTTATGAACAATTATTTGTTTTATAATAAAAAAAACGTATTAGACATTTTCAATGCATTATAAACACTTACTTGGCACACGAATGTAGAAATACGAGTATGGCCGTAGTTCTACTTTACGGAACGCCCAAATGCCTCTATGCAGAAAAAGTCCTTTTTCCAAGGTCATAACTCGTGACCAATTAGGGCTAGGATACTTTTTTCAGATTACGTAAGATTGAGTCCATTTTTATTTTTCCTGTCGAAATTCTGTCGTGGTACTCACAAGAAACGAGGTATTTTCCAAAAACACATCTTTTCAGTTTTTAGTCAAAAATGCAAAAGAAAAAAAGAAATATTTTTAACCTCGCAAATCCCAAAATAGTGGGACTAGAAGACTTCCTTTTTTTGGATTTGCGCAGATTCCCACAGACTTCATTTCATTTTCCGGTATTATTAACGTAGATTGAACCTGGAACGATTTACGAGTATTTTGAAAAAACGTTACTGCATTTTTTGCCCATAAAAACAGGCAAAAATGGTCAACTTTGAGTGGTCATACCTCATGACCTATTGCAGGTAGGACTTTGTTCTTTTCTTGGAATTACTGCAAATTGAGTCTACTTTCACTCATCTGTGAAACACTTTTCCATACAGTTATTAGATTCAAAGGTACAGAGCTTTTTTTGAAACCTAGTCATTTTCCCCTGAAAATCCAAAAAAGTGAGGATTTTTTAAATTACCTGTACTCGGAACCTACGGAAGATAAAGTGTTTCTTTAGTTTTTTTCATAATTTCGTGCACTTTCTTTTTCCTGCTGAACATTTTGCTCTGCAATGCAATGGGGATGGTCCTTCCACGCAAGAGTGAATTTTTGAACTGTTTAAAAATAAAAAAAATGGTTTGGCGATTGATCCGTTTTATACATTTTGATGTGTCAAAAAGGACCTCCTAACGAAGCTCTCTCATTAAGAATTTCACTGTTCATATTTTTTCAGGAATTTCAAGTGACAGCTTACAACGGATTGTGACCGATGGGAATACCGTTCAAGAATAGTGAGTCCAACGTGAATTCAATATTTAGCGATTCGAAGCACATAAATATTAAAATTGGACAACGCATAATTCAGGTTTGATAGATTCAGAGACAGCCAAATCTTTTACATGACCGATCGGTTTCACTATAGCTAATACACTTTGAATTCAGTGCGACTAACCACGTGAATTGCGCGATAATTCGGTTTTAGGGTTTGTTAGTGAAGTGAACTTTAATGTGAATTATAAAGACTCGAGTGCCGAGTTGATATTTGAAGTTACTCCTCATGCGAGGCATTATAGTTTTGAAAGTAACTTCATCCAAGCCTTCAAGTTACAATACAATAGCACTGAACAGGGGTGGGAGATGAGAAACTAGATACGACTTGCGCGTTTTTGATTCCTCTTTCCGAATTACTTTCCTTGAGACTTTCTTTAAGTATTCAAATAAGAATTGAGTTTGTTTACGCTTCTAATATTTAAAAATGGGGCAAAGTTTTTTGTTTCTTGTCTGTTGAGTTTAACAGCTGTTCAACCCTGAAAACAAAAATGAATTTTCGAATTGATTTCCTCCCGGGAAATTGAATAAACTGAATTGTCTTGATTCGGGATTAAGGATTTGGGTGACATTTTTCCAATTTTATTCGGAGTTCGATAGAGTTGAATTAGGATACACTTATTTTATTTCGTTTAATTCAGTATCTTATCGGATTAAAAAAGTTTTTGGTTGAATATAATTTGATCGATTAATTCATTTCCTTTTACAAATAAATTGAATAAATTAAATTAAAGTTTCAACTGAGGTTTAAGATAAAAAAGTAGGTAAGATTATAGGGCGGTCCGATATTTTGAAAGATTTGTAGGGGATACTGTGTGGACGGCAACAGATGAGGACACATCTAACCAGATACCATTCGAATCGCAGAGGCGTATAATAGAGCTCGACGCTTTCTTGGTTAGCGATGAAACCTTTATCTCGAGAGGGAATAGCACACCTTCCTCAATTCGTAGAGGTGCGTCCTTGCCAGGGTTGACAGGATCTCAACCTCCACACATGTAACCGAATTACGCGTCCTCTGAATCCAGAAAGATTAGATGGGAGGAGGTTAAAATGCCGATAATCTCAACAGCGACTACCACTACTAACACAAACACAATGGTTTCTAGTGAGATAGTAGACAATGGAGGTAATATTTTAACCACTATTTTTCACTTGGAAAGAGCGGTACACTTTCCGAATTATATCTCTAAAAATTTACCGATCCCTACGGTGTCAAGGACGGTTAATAGTAGAAACTAAGTCCCATCAGAAAACACACAAAATTTAGGGATGGGGGAAATTAGTGGGGGTGTATCGAGAATGCAACCTCCCCTCTCCTCGACGTCTTACATTGATACAGGTAGACTAATAGATTGTGATTGCCTGGATACTATATGTTTGGAGGGCGATACTTTTTTCAAAATTCCCCTCCAACACCACGTTTTAATGGGGCACAATTTTTATCACAGAGTCAACGTTTTCAACCAGAGTCAAAGTTTAGAATGGGAGCTATATTCAATTTTTCAAATAATCCCTTGAGCGAGGCGAGAATACAGGGGAGATTCCGGTTTCCAACCAAACGAACCCATTATGCATAGTACTTATCAATGTGACATTCCAAGAGATGCCCAGCAAAGCGGTTTCTACGGTCAACATTACTACCACCCCTCTTATCTGGGGCCGATGAACGGTTCATACCCTGAATAGCCCGCTGCCTCCCGACAAACGGTTACCCCTTATAGGGATAACCGTTTTAAAACTCACAGTGTGAGTTTCAAATAATCGAATGTTTATTTATAGGGACAACAGTTTAAGTATGATTATTTTAGTAGGTTCGGAGACATTAATTACCAAAAGAGACTGGAGAAACCAATAATCTGCGCATAGGCAGGGTTCAGAAGATTCTAGTGTAAATTACTTGACGTATATGATGGGAGTATATAGATTATGCCCACGTCCAATCCCACTGGAAGAACAATTAGACAGGGCCTATAGCAATATGCGCCGCCAAATCAAACGTGCGATTAGGCTCAGAGATTGTAGGTCTTATAATGAGCTGGCAGCCCTCGCCCAAAATTATGAGCGTTCAGCCGCTAGAGGTGATAGAGACATTTCACATCTACCCCTGAAGATCCGTTCCTTCCAGAATACACCTATAGGATGAACAAAAAGTCGAGAAGAACAAATTTCCAAAAGAAAGGGGAGGTACCGATTACCGCAATAACTATCAATGAACCATCATCCAATTTCGATATTGATAATTTACGGGTTTGAATTAAATCTTTGAAACCCATTTCAAAAATGAGTGGGACAAGAAAGAAAACACGGATTTGAACAACTTAAGTGAAATGGTTGCCAACTTAGTGTCCTGAGAAAAAGCGAAATTATTGTTATGGATGCATGGCGGAAGAGGTGCTTAAAAGCGAATGTCCTAAGTGTCAAGCGAAGGAAAACGAACAGGGGAGGAATGATTAGGGCCCCTAATTCCTCACGTGATAGATAATGGAGCCCAATTATTAGAAAATAATACGGATCGCGTTCAAGAACCGATAATCACTATTTTGGCTTCCTCAGTTTCAAAAACGGTCAATAACGTGACCGTCTGGAAGGGGCACTATATTAAAGAATAGAAATCTCCTGCTTAGATAGAATATGAGGGGGGGAGGAGGTAGTTCTGAAGACGAAGAACCAATAGAGATTATCCAATTAGAGAATCCAGCTAGATTCCGCCCCAGACATATAACTTCTGAGCCCCCGGTCGTACTTCAGGAGGAGGGGGTGCTGTAGCTAGTACTAGCATGGCTGACCCTCTCGGGTTAGAAGACATAGCACTGTGTGAGGAACTACTACAGGAGAGTCATGGCGTGAATTTGCGGGACTATAAGGTAGTTCAGGACGGACAAAAGGCGATACAAAACAAGTGAGAAATAGTAGATGCTAAAGCACGCATGATGAGAGTGGCTGATGGGGCTACTCCTCATATTCTAGGATGGGTATTCCTACCGATGGAATTGGACGGTGTTGAGCATGAAGTAGCTTTCCGCGTTACATAAGCGTCATCAAGACATTGCATTCTGGGGTGGGAGTTTATGCGTCAATTTAGTCTCATTATCAATAAGCGAGGTCGAGGTCATGCATCAGGAGACCTGCTATGTACTAGTAGAATTGTGCGAAGTCGAAAGTGAACGACTTGAGCAATTTCTGGCAGAAGCCATTAGCCATTCCATCCGACGTTCCTAAATGAGGTATAACTCATCTCGTCGAACATAAAATTGATGTTCAGGACATTCCCTTATCAAGTAGAGACACTATAAAGTTTCTCAGGTTGTATTGGGAGCAATCCATGACGAGATGGATCGACTCTTAACGGAAGATTTGAGCAAACCCTTCAATTCCGAGTGGTCAAGCCCAATCGTGATGGTGAAAAGTCCTAACGGGGCACATCGCATGTGCATTGACTTCCGCAAGGTCAATGAGATGTCTAAGGGTAACGCGTATCCGCTTTATTTTTTGGAAGATATCTTAGATGAATTACGGTCGGCCCATACCATTTCGACTATAGGTTTGTTCCCACACAAACGAATGCATCTTGGGAACGAATACATCTTGGGTTGAGCGGCGCTTCTGACACATTCCAACGATTAATTGATAATCTAATCCGACCAAAAATGTGTCCTCTCTATTTTGCATATGGCTCGCTGATATCGGTGCTTTATAAAAAGGTTCGGCTACACTTTCAGGACGCCTCACTCGCCCATCGTGGAGAATTAACCGCTGAGATTGGGTGGAGAAACAAGAGGTAATGTTTGAAGCGAATAAGGAGGCACTTCCTTCGGCTCAAATTTTGGCGTGCCCGGATTTTGGAATCCTCTTTGTACTCTTAACTGATGCCGGCACTTATGGCTGAGGCGCAGTTTTGACACAAGTAATAGCATGGGAGGAACGCTTAATCGCCTTCGCGAGTCGTGTTCTATTGGATGCCGAACGTCGTTTACGATGGCTGCATAATCCACACAATCCGACCGGTCGTTTGACGCGTCGGTCGCTCGAAATGCTAGAATATCAGTTTGAGTTTGTCCCAATTGAGAAACGGCAACAAATTTTGACCGAAGTTCATGATGATCCTCAGACACGACATCTTGGAGTAGAAAAGACATGCGCTAAAGCGGTGGTGTCCTACTATTGGCTCGGAATTTTCAGGGATGTAGTAAATTATGTGCGGGGGTGCGACATTTGTCAGCGCACTAAGGTCTTACAACAGGCTCGTCCTGAATTGATGGGAAAAAGGGTGGTAAATTAACTCTGGGCATTGATGTTCATAGACTGCATGGGGCCTTACACTTGTAGTAAAGCAGGAAACTGCTATGTCATCGTTTTTCACGACTACTTTACCAAGTGGATAGATTGTAAAGCCCCACGAGCAGCCAATTCCAAAAATGTGGGAGCGGCTTCGGAAGACTTAGTCATTTCAAGGTGGGGTAAATCAGAGGTGATTCACATCGATAATGGGACGGAATTCGTCAATAAAATCATGACTGAATTGACTACCTTTTATAGTATCCGTCACTCCACTAGCCCAATATATCACCCTCAGACATACCCGACTGAAGTAAGTCCGGCCTTTTCGAATTGTGGGAGGAAATCGCGACAGAAAGTAAGCCTCCGAGGAGAGTCCCGAGGACATTCTCGAACCCGATAGGGAGAGATGGGTAAAACGCATGGAGCGACTAGAAGAATTGCGAGATTTAGTCACACTCCATTTAGAAGAAGCCCACGGAAAGCAAACTCGTTATTATAACCGATCACACCGCCTTTTGGGTACCAAGTACGAGATGCGGTCCTGAAGCGTTTGACGGTGTTATCATCAAAGAAAAATAAATTATCTGCTAAATTGAATACGGGGTTTCACGGCCATTTTCGTATTATGGGATTCCATTCGCCCCTAGTGTATGGATTTGCGAATGATGATGAAAGGGCACTCGGCGCTTTCCATATCAATAACCTTAAAACATATCATGCACGTTGAATAGTAATATTACTCTGGCATATTTCTTCCGACCTGACCAGACGTTGACTTTTATTGTTCGCCCATTGCATGGGTATTGGCATGTTTTCTTTTTTTTTAAGAGGGTGGAATCCCAAATGTCTTTCGACACTAGAAACACTTCGGGTGGACTCAGGCTTCAGGACATAGACCTGGTTGTCGAAGGGGCGAGGGCCCGTACACCGCTTTTGGACGCCGGAGCCGAGGGTTGGCTAACGGACCCAACTCTTGAGCTGTACATCGACCCAACAGTTGCCCCATCCGCTTTAGCCGTCCTGAAGGAGAGAGATCGTCCTCTAGAGGGCACTGCTTTGGACCTCAAAACGAAGCGTACCCCGCGAGAGCTGGTGAAATGGGATGCGACTCAAATCCATGATCCCAGATCTAACCATGCTACTCCGCTTGTGCGGACCATTATCCTGGACCAACTTAGAGGCTCGGACGCTTTCCGAGCGTCATTCAGTCGAAGGACAGCATCAGATCGAGGGTGGCGCAAAATCACGCCGAAGAAAGTAAGAGCTCCGTCGGAAGGTGGCATCCGAAGAGAGTCGGAGAATTACTGCCAGATGTGAGGGCCAGGTGTCCGTACTGAGGGCCGAGGAAGCACTACCGGGGCGGTCCAGCAAGCTGGGGGCGTATAGCCACCAGAGAAATTCGGAGGTCTCCCGCACTGTCCCGGAAAAGGGCTATCTTGGAACGAGAGGGTCGTCCGATTTTCGCACGAAAGGCCATGCTCATGATCCGCCGCATGGGGACCTGAAGCATTTGACGGTGTTATCCTTAAAGATAAATAAATTATCTGCTAAATTGAATAAGAATTTCACGGTCATTTCCGTGTTATAGGAGTCCGTTTGCCCCTAGTGTATAAATTAGTGTATAAATGACCTTAAAACATATCATGCACGTTGAATAGTAATATTACTCTGGCATATTTCTTACGACCTGACCAGAGTTTGATTTTTATTGTTCGCCCATTTCATGGGTATTGGCATGTTTTTTTTCAATAGGGTGGAATCGTAAATGTCTTTTGACACTAGAAACAGTTTGAGTGGACCCAGCATCCAGGACCTGGACCTGGATATTGAACGGGGCCAGGGTCCGTACACCGCTACTGGACGCCGTAGTCGAGAGTTGGCTAACGGACCCAACTCCTGAGCTGTACATCGACCCAACAGATGTCCAATCCGCTTTGGAAGTCCCAAAGGAGGGATATCGTCCTCTAGAGGGCACTGCTTTGGACTCCAAAATGGAGCGTCCCCTGTGAGAGCTGGTGAAGAGTGATGCGGCTCAAACCCATGATCCCAGACCTAGCCATGCTACTCCGTTTGTGCGGTCCACTATCCTGGACCAACTTAGAGGCTCGGACGCTTTCCGAGCGTCATCCAGTCGAAGGGCAGCTTCAGATCGAGCAGGGCGCAAAATCACGCCGAAGGAAGTCAGAGCAATGCTCCGTCGAAAGACGGCATCCGAGGAGAGTCGGAGGCTTACTCTAAGAGGTGAGGGCCAGGTGTCCGTAATGCGGGCGGAGGAAGCACTGCCGGGGCGGGCCAGCAAACTGGAGGCGAATGGCCACCAGAGAAATTCGGAGGTCTTCCGCACTATCCCGAGAAAGGGTTCTTCCGGACCAGGGACCAGGAGGTTCCTTTAGAAGAAGCGGTGGGGGAGGACGTCGTCGGAGCAAGTCTGAGGTGGTGTTGAGCCATCTTGGACGAGAAGGAAAGGCGGACGTTTGTAAGAGAGTGCTTTTTTAATTACCGCGCTACAGGCAGTAAAGTGGAAAGGTTGCACTCAAAAGTTAAAATTATTTTGTACGCTACGTGGACATGGGGGCACCCACCGCTATGACTGTGGCTTTTGTCCCAGAGCCACCCGTACCCAAGGTACAGGAGGGAAACCTTCCAGGTTTCCTTTAAGGAAGGGGGGGGAGGAAATGTAATGTTGCAGGTTTCACCTGCAACTTATGTAATATTGCAGGTTTCACCTGCAACTTAAATACTTTGTGTATTGTCCATTACTAGTTGTAAACGACTTCTATTCTATTGGGGGAGACTTTTCATAGGAATCCAGGCTCGGCCGAGGGCCAAATTAATTTTAAGATTTATTTTTATTATATAAAATAACATTTCCATGGGTAAATCTATGAAGAGAAAGAGAGGAATTTCTTAAAGATCGATTTAAAATCTATTTTCTTATGAAAAATTTTTTGTGTACTGAAAAAGAACACCCAAAAAGTTCACAATTCAAAAATAGACT
>JAUMHM010083385.1:0-32091 GCA_032362435.1 Melikaiella ostensackeni
GATAATGGTCAGGAACCACGAGATGATTGGCAAAGGAGCGTTCCTCTACAAAGCCGCGGAGCAGGCGGCCGAGACCCATGGTCTGGATCTTAACATCAGAAGTGAGGAAAGTGCATTACTCCATCTATAGTAGATGCCTCACTTCTAAAAGCCCGAGTAAGGAAAGCAGAGGTAAACGAATCGTGAGTCGGGTCTAGCCAGGACACACTGGGGAAATCGGGCTGTAGAAGAACGATTTTCATAAAAAGTTCCGAATTTTAGGGGAAATTCGGAAATGGTCAGAGATTATCTACCGAATGTGAGATCGTATCTTTTTTTGAATACTCGTTAAGAATTTTAAAAATGTCACTGTCGAAGTCCAAACAGGCAGAATTTCCTAAATTCTTTTCTTATCTTGTGTTTTTATACTCATAAGGTTATGACGTGAAGCAACAGATTAATTTATACTTTTACTAAGAATGTGTGCGTATTTTTTAGTTTTTACTTATCATATTAGTTTGAGTTACTTTGAAATAACAACAAAAACTCATAATTTATGATATTTAGTCATTCAGTTCTACAGAATAGCGGTTTTTGCCTTTTTATTAAAAGTGGACGAATCCCCAGTGGGCAAGAAATTAAAGAACGTCTTCACGACAACTTTATGACATCTTTATGACGTTGCAAAGACGTCCTATGTCCCTGTCGTAAAGATGATGTAAGGACATCTTTGCGACATTAAAATGTCTTAAAGATATTTTAAAGGTATCTTTACGACACGGAAATAGGACGTCTTCGCGACGTCATAAAAATGTCGTAAGGATATCGTAAAGACGTCCTCCATTTTTTGCCCACTGGGTAAGCTGCACCCAGAGAAGTGAAGGCGGAAACACATTCAATTGCAATAACTAGTTACTTTTAGCTGAATTAAATTTCTTAACTTCACGATATGCAAAAAATAGTCAGAAATGATATATTTGAAGCATTAATATCTACTTGTAATTTCTTCGTGTAATTTATTGAGCAAAATCTAAAAACACGTATCGCTTAGCCCCGTCTTACGGTAGTGTATTAGGATACTGAAAAAGTATAATTGATTTAGTACTGATTGATGGAAGCTTTCAAATCGAGCGTTAGCAAAATGTGCTTCAAAAAATTCTTATTTTCATAGTTTTGATATTTTCGTGTATGTCAATTGTCTAAAATGTTTTTAGAGGCCTTAAACGGCACTCCAATTTTTTTCAACTTTTTGACTAACGTCCACTAAGCGATAATTTATGTTTAATGGACTCCTGTTTTCAAAACACAATCTTAGAATAGTGTATTAATATCAATGAAGAGCCCTCAGATGCTATGAATGTCTTTTTGAATTAGCTGAAAAAGATGATTTAAGAAACACAAAACTCAAATATTCCAAAATTTACTGTGCTTACGTTTTTGACATGCCAGACTTATTAAATATTATCCAATGTATTTTTATTAGTAGAAAAGCCTCAAATACCTGAAAAAATTTTCTCGTTTTTGCTGTAGATTTCAAATTTTGTTTTTCAGAAAAGGTTCTATTAAATATAAATAATAGCCTAGAGCACGTTAATCAGAGACATGAGGGAAACTGAAGAGACGTTTAAGACCTCCAGAATAAAAAAATTGACATACACGAAAGTATCAGAACTGTGGAAAATAAGAATTTTTAAAGCACATTTTGCTAACGCTCGCGTTAAAGGCCTTCATCAATCGGCGCCAGATTAATTATACTTTTTCAGGATCTCAATGCCTTTCCATATATTTCCAATTTCAATTTCCATAATTTGGTTTTCTCGACCCGCCCTAATATATATATATATATATATATATATATATATATATGTGTGTAATTTCTGAAAGTATAAAGCGTCGAAGTGAACAAACGAACGAGTGCTCGAGTGTAGAACCGCGGTAAATCACACGCATGGCTACGACTCACAACCGTGAGATGGGTGACCACATGGTACGGCGGGATCATGATGAAGGGCCGGTGAAAAGCTCGTAAGTCTTGAGGAGATGGATCGACCCAAGAATGACAGCTCTTTGCATCCATCTCGCAAGTACCTTAGCATTTTTCTGGCACACGGGTTTGGCTTCGAGGTTACGAAGCAGTGATGATTTCATACCACCGAGAGCACCGATGACAAGGACAATCATTTCAGCCCAATATTCCTTGTACTCTTCCCGCAGCTCCCGTATAAGGTGTCAATACCTCTCCCCCTTTCCCTCCTTCTTGACTGTGATGTTGGCGTCGGCCAGAGCCAAGAACTCGCTCCCGAACATCGTTCGTGTTTCTCTTTGTCATGGAGTACGATGTCAGGCCTCGAGTGTACAACTTTTAGCCTAAACTCGAAGTTACAGTAAATTTTGCTTGCACAACTCGTTCTCGGCAATTGACTCTATCCCTCTGGGAGCATTCGGCAGGGCAGAGTCTCGTTTAACACCATAAGAGCGACAAAAACGGTAATTAAGCATTCTTAGGGCCGCATTAAGCCTGTGAAGATACGTCGTTCTCGTGTGAGTGGGACACCCGGGAAGTATGTGCCGTAGGTGCTCAGAATGTGCATTACACGCTCTGTACCTGTCGCTGTGAACTTCTTCACGTAAGATGCGGCTACGGTATACAAAGTTTGAAATGACACTGTCCTGACACGTGAAAATGAAACCCTCCGTGCCAGAACAAAGTCCGGATGATTTAAGGAAAGCGAACGTTGACTTTATCGACAAGGAATGATCTTTCACATATCTGTGAGAGTTTCCCTGCATTTTCTTGTCATGGAGCTGTTCGAGGAAATTGGTGACTTCTGCTTTTTTTACTCAGACTTCTAGGAGTGAGGAATCTGGATGGAGTAATCCATTTTCCTCACTCCTCATGTTAAAATCCAGGCCAAGGGTCTCGGCCGCCTGTTCCGCGGCTTTGTAGAGGAACGCTCATTTGCCAATCATCTCGTGGTTTCTGACCATTTTTAGGGGAGGATCGCTTCAAATTACCACCATGTGAGCTGTACCAATTAATCATTTATTCATCTGCCCGCTAGCTTGTTCGATGGAGTGGCGGGGTCAGGAGCAACGACGCAGTAGGGTGAAGTCGTAATAATTAATCCACCATTATTTACTTTCAATTCGTATAATTATGCTTACTATTTTCCCTACAATTTAGTCATCATTTGTGATTTACAATGATGGGCTCGCTGGACTGCAAAACTGCGTACACCAAGAGATCCTCTCCAATTCAACTCAGTTGGCTCGGGAACGAAAAATTCTCATTATTTGTGATTTCGTCATAATCCAGAACACTGATTCGACCATTTCACTTTCCGACAAGTAAGTTGCTTACTTCAACGATGTTGGCGATGATTTAACCTCGCTGGCGTACCTACCAATTCGGCATTTACAATTTAATTTTTACTTTATTTAATTTAATTTAATTTTTACTTCAACCAATTAATTTTTCACCAAAACTGAGAAAGAAGAAACTAACCTGGCTGTCGCCTCCTCCCGCGCATCGAGCCTCGTTCTGGCGGCATTTCAATAAAAGGTTGGGAAATCTCTCTTCGTTTATTAAAATATTTTTTGCAAGAGCACCGTCTCGCCCGAACGTAAAGTAGTGAATGCAATTTGTATGGCGCCTGTTTTCTTCGTCTCGAGAGAGAATTGGGACGCAGTGCGCATGGGTCCTGAGAGGAAAAGCGGCGGCTGTCGATTTAACTAATGTAAGGTGCCGACATGGGCCGCCACGATGTCCGTCTCAAACTCTTATTTCCTAAACCTCGCGATCCGTCGGACAGCAGGCAGTACGCTACGATGGTGTTGACAACCCGTCAACCAAGAACTCCACCGTAGAATCTGAGTTCTTGTTCCCTGGCATTCTTGAACGGAAGGGAATCACATCCAGATGTATGTGCCAGGAAACCTCGTCAGTTAATCAGTGCCTCTTGTCATAGTTGAATTGACCTTCTCAAAAGGCCCTCCTCGTAGAATCGCTGTTCTCCTCGACTATCAGTGCAAACAGGATATATACGCGGAATGCTTCCACAACCGTTTCAAGCATAAGCCGCAGAGGAAGGAGAGGAAGCGAAATTAAGACCAACCGCGTAAATCAGGCATCCAACGAGAGATGATGGCGATTTCAGGACGACGAGAAACATTAACATTCAGGTTCCTCCTCCAGGGTAAAATCACTGCGAAGAGGTGATGAAAGAACTGACGGGCAAAAAGAACTTCTCTGCTGCCGGACTAGCTGGTATCAATAACTTCTGGTGGAAGAAGTTTACTTCTATACACGAATATCTAGCCCGGATCTTCATCTCATATTCAAAGTCGAAGACGCCCATTCCTCAGTGGCTGGTGTTAGGACAGACCGTACTCCTATCGAAGAAAGGCGACTCGTCCAACCCAAGTAACTACAGGCCAATAACTTGTGTGAACACGCCGTATAAGAACATTATAGCTATTCTGAATGACAAAATTTTTCGGACCTCCCAACAGCCCTCTTTTTTGCATCACACTTCCGCCACTATCTCTCGCATTACGCAGTTCTCATGGATAACTCTTCGTCACATCTAATGAGGATAAGCATGAAGTCACTCAGACATTTTATATGGATAACTCGAAGATCTATACTTCCGGAACGGAGCATCTCAAGGATGCTGTGAGGATCGCCGAGAGGTACACACGAGAAATTGGTATAGACTTTGGATTGGACAAGTGTGCCAAGGTTTTTCTAAAGCGGGAACGACTTGCTGGCGTTCGAGACGACCCTGAGCTCTGGATCTTAACATCAGATTTGAGGAAAGTGCATTACTCCATCTGGATTTCTCACTTCTAAAAGCACGAGTGAAGAAAGCAGACGTCAAGAACTTCCGCGAACAGCTCCACGACAAGAAATTGCACAGAAACTTTCACAGAAATGTAAAAAATCAGTCCTTGTCGATGGAGCTAATTCAAATTATCTGGACCTAATTTAGGCACAGAGGCGTGCCAGGACGGTGTCATTTCCACCTTCGCATACCATAATCATATTTTGTGTCAAGGAGTTCTCAGCGATAGGTGCAAAGCTTATCTTGCACACACTGAGCACATTTTGTACACAAACTTTCCGGGTGGCTCACTCACGTAGGAATTCAGTTCACTTTTAAAACACACACACACGAATCAGTTTGAAAATATTAATTAATTAATTGAATCAAATTAAATTGAATTGAGTTCACTTTTGAAAAATACACAAATCAGTCTTGAAAATATTAATTAAAAGCAAGATCAAATGAAGTTCACTTTTTTCAAACACTTTTTTTGATTTTTTAAAAAATCACAAAAAAATAATAACTTACTTTTTTTAACTTTTTTAAAATTAACTGCCCAAAACCAAAACTGGAGCATCGAAGTAGTAGAGGCTTCCCGGGTTGTAGGTTTGAGTAATAAAGGCTTCACTGGGTTCGAACTTTGTCACTGATTGAAGATTTTTGGTTGGAGACCTTGAGAGGGATAGCCAGCATTTATATCGCGAGCTCTGTTTTGGAAACTGTGAGACAAGGAGAGAAAATAGATGAGGGAGTGAGAGATCATATGAGACCTAATGAAGGCGGTGGTGAGAGTAATGAATGAGTTTGTTATAGTAACGAATGAGAGTTTTGCTCTAGTAAAATTAAAATCTTTCTTACCTCTTCTAAAAATCCATTTTTTCCGATTTTTCAGTTAAGTAATTAAACGGCTTTTTTAAAATCTTTCTGTAACCTCATGGTAGATTTGTACGACCAGGAAGAATAATCCTTTTTTCGTCTGGCCAACTCAAAGTAATTTTTTTCTGTTCAATTGATTGAACTTGATGTTCTCGGCTTTGAATTAGGCACTGAGATTTTGTAAGGTTTACACAGGAAAATAGAGAATTGTTATAATCTTCAAACGCAATCATTCTTAAAGATGATTGTTTAACACCTTCAGCTTTCTTTTTCTTCTTCTTCATTTACAATTTTATATGAATATAATTTTGATCTCAAACCCACGAATTCAGTTACAATTTTACCATTACACTCATCATTCATGAGACCAAGCACTTTTTTATTTGCAAGAGGAATTCCGTAAACATTGTTTGGAGGATAGTTAGGTGTATCAAATCTATGTATATCTCTTTTTATATAGTCATAGAAATTTTGAACTGTTAGATGATAAGTTAGACTATTCGTGTCCGTATAAAGCAATTTTGCATTATTATTAAAAGTCTGCTTCTTGTAATTATAGTGCAAATCATAGATCATTATTTTTGATATATCGAGGATGGTGAATCCCGCATAAATATGTTTATTGAATTGAATCTTTAATCGATTTAGTTCAATAATAACCATATTTTCATCAAATACCTGTATACTACAGCTGTGGAAATTTGGTTAGGCGGTGAGTGCTTTTGCACCGTACCTTCCCTCCCACTGTGTGAGGGTCTAACATCTTCATGTTTTCGCACATTTTCCATGGTTTTTCCAAATACAAAGTTATTCATTAACTCATAAAAAAAAAATTTCAAAATCATTTAGAGATTTTCTCTGCATTTCTGTATTCTAATTATATCAGATTCGAAATGACTATAACGCAAAATCTTTCACTAAGCTCAACTATTATCAACATCTATGTACTCGACATTTTAGGCCAAGTAGGAAACTACCTCAGTCTCAACGACAGATCATCAGACCTAAAGTCCTAGTTTTGACTTAAATCGTCTTGGCTCTAAATCTGATAAAAAATTACTACAATTACTTTAAAACCCATTATTTTGAGTTGAACTAACTCTATACAGTTCGCCTGACTCTACTTACATTCATAGTTGAGCAATACTTGATTGGGGCTCGACTCCACAATTACTCACTATTCGGGGCAATACATGTTTAGGGTCCAATTCGATAATTGTACATGAGTTCAGGGCACCACATATCAATTCAGGGCAGGGTACATAAATTCAGGGCAACACATGATTTGAGACTCGACTCATTAATCACTCACTATTGGGCCACACATATAAATTTGTGAAGGAAAAATGCACATAATAAATGTCAATCACCACTGAAATTGTCTAAAATTTGCAATTGAATTATAAGGGTCCAGTTAAGGAATTTCCGTCTCGACCACGTGTAATGCCATTTCTATAAAAGTCTCTCAGTCCCGACATTTCCCAGGGAAAGTTGCCATTATTGCCACGTGTAATATTCATGGCGGTGGTCAGTAGAGAAGAAGGAACGTAGAAATGGCGATCTGGGACTTGGCTTCGTCTTGCAGTGCCCCCTTTTTTCTAGCGTTCTCATTGATGGTGAGGCCACAGCAGGACGAGCTATGAGGTTTACACTTCAGTGCCGTATGAATAAATGGTGTGCGGTACCCTGGTATTTAGTGTATTCAAACTTCCCTCCCTCTACTATCAATCAGAAATGATCCAGAGTTGTTTTCCTATCCTCTTACTCTCTGGTGCATCCTTTTGATCACCTCTTGGAGCCTGATATTACTCTGTCTGGCCAATGCAGGATTTGGTTCAGTACCAGTTGGTATCAGCTGACATGCGCCGGGCCTGGGCATCAGAGATTTCACTAGTCATGCTAGGAATTGATGAAGGAATTTCTCATCGTAAAGTTTTAAAAAGGTAGATAAGTCGTTCCGGATTTTAGTAACTTGTAGTGTTACTTCCAATCTGGCCGGTATCTTAACATGATTCTTGAAGACAAGGATCAACAGCTATTGTAAGGCTGGTAGACGACAGTAGGTGAGAAGACGGGAGAATCCAAATGGTTTGGAATATGTCTCGAAGGAGTATGGCCCAGTGAACTCGGTTGGTTATATCTCCTGGCTCATGTAGAGAACCTCCGATCCTCAAATGTAGGTGGAAGATGGCATCCAAACTAATGATTTTAATAATGATGTGAAGGCATCTCTGTTTCTCTGATGTACAGGATATTTTTCAAGGTTTTTATGTTGGTAGTACAGTGTTTCATTCATGAAGGAGGGTTGTATTTCTTCTCTGCTTGGCTGGTCTCTCCTATTGCTCATCACACGTCTTGTGCTTTTCAGACATTTCGAAGTTCTACAGGTCTAATAACATCAACCAAGACTTCTGGTAGCTGAATGAAAAAATCGCTCCGCAGATGCCTCTTTTATAGGCAGAAATATTCTCTTTGCGCATACGCAATTTTGAATAGAGGATTCCCCTAGCCGTGCCGCCACGCCCCACCCCACCTCCATCTCAACCTACAAGCTGAGTTCTAGAACATTCCGGAGAGAACTAAACTGTGCATGCGCAATATTCAATAGACTTGTTGAAAATATTAAATAGAATTTCACACTTGACTTATGCTCAATATTATATAATTCCTGAAATTAATTCTATAGTGGCGTCATCTGTTAGTACTGCGCATGCGCAGAGTTCCAAAAAACGGTCGGTAAGTTCGATGTCTTCTTCAGCTGCTTGGATCGCTGCCACCTGAAACAAACGATACCAGTTGGCGGCGCCAGCATGCCTCATATCCACAGATAGGGAATCTGCATTACCGACTGGAGGTAATTATCTTATGCCTTCAACTTAGTTCGGATTCGAACCTCTTTGTCAATAAGGTAGACGCGCAACACTTGCTGAAACAGAGGAACCCCACTTACGGAAACAGGGAAACCGTTTACGTTTCTCGTCAGTAAGGTAGACTCTTACCATGCCTGTTCAAGTAGGAATATGCATTACCGGCTGAATGTAATTATCTCATGCAGGTAGCTCAGCTTGGATTTGAACCTTGCTTAGTCGGTTAAAGTAATGTTGACAGTCCTCTTGCTATACTACTAAGTGTACTTTCGTTTTTAATTAGAAGTAAAAAAATTTAATCTTTACGATTTTTCCCTCAAGCTTTTTATAATTTTCAGAAAATTTCTTGTGATTTTTCTAGGGTAAAATTCATCTAGAAATCAACGTCTTCGTATCGTCGTATAAAGTTCTCAAGATCGCAATTGACTGGGTATTGATAATTATTTCGTACTTCCATTTTATATCCAAGCAAGTCACTCACATTTTGGTTCACGTATTCTTCTCTGCAATCTAGATACATATTCGCTGGAGAACGAGAATATATTAACTCTATTCTACATTCGCAGCACATTGTTAAAGTTTTTTCTGTTGTCTCATAAATGGAAAGAATTTTTTTACTTGCACAAGGAAAATATCGAATCTGTATTACAACGACTAATATTCAATATCAAATACTTTAATTAATATTTGAAGAAAAGGTTTTTTTTTACTTTCTATCTGATTTCATATTTCATATAGCTAGGACAGAGACCATAAAGGGAAAAAACATTTTGTTCAAGAACTTTTTTGATAAGATAGATTGAATTATCTTTTATTATTGTGGCACTTCCTTGTTATATTTTCTGTATGATCAAGATGAACATTCAATTTATTCATGATACTTGATCATTTATCTATACGGAATTGATATTTTGCGTCATGGTAACTGTAAATGCGTGAATTTGTTGGCACTGTATTTTTGTCATATGGAACTATTTCAATATAAGTTTCCATTAAAAAATTCTAATTTGAAATATTTCTGAATTATTGAAATATTACAGTAAATAGTTGTCATCTGAAAGGAATATCATTTTTTTTATCTGGAAAGAAAATTATAAATCAAAGAGGAAGGAATTTTAATTATTTTAACGTTTTCTATGATATGCGTCCTTCATCTTACGTTGAGTGATTTATTAGTGGATATTTGTCCATAAACAAGTTTTTTTAATTATGTTTATGTGTCGTTCTACTATAATACATAAATGGGCAATTTTATGCTGATGTTGTATTTCCATTGTTGAAATAGAATCTGTAGTTTTATACGAGAGAAAAAAATTGTTTGACTTTGTTGCTTACATATTTTGTTTACTTTCCTTATTTTTAATTTATTCTTGAATATCAATATGTAAGATTTTATGTCTATTTATGCGTACAACTTTCATTGTGTTGCCGCTTTTCATTTTTACCTTTTTATTTTTGCCTAGAATTTCTAATACTTGATAAGGGTCTGAATATTAAGTATCAAATTTTTTTATTTGATCTTCTCCTAGTACAAATTATTTATATCCTGCTTTAAAATCTGCCATAATATATATTTTAGACTTTTCCTTGGCTGCTATTGAGTTTTGTCTTGCTACGTCCCGCATTTTATGTACTCGTAGTCTTGTTATTAATGTTATTGTGTGATCGTCATAGGTTTTAAGTTTTTCATGTGGTGGTGGAGGATTGCTTGATGGTTGTCGTGCTATTTTTCCAAAGTCTAGCTCATATGGAGTACATTTTGTGCCTTCGTGTACGCTTGTGTTATAAGATGTTTCTAGTTCTAACCATTCGTCTCATTCGAAATTCTCATTCTGAAAATTGTTTATGCTGGGTAGTCAAAATATTTAAATTACTTAAATGTTTTAATTATTTAAATATATGTCCGTAGAACTTTTTTCGAACGCTGTACCGCAAGTGTCAGTAATAGCTATCGGGCACTTTGTTTTGACGCAAACTAACTTTTTTAAGTGGCATTGTAAGCATAATTGTATGTATTTTTGAATATTTAATTTCATATTCTCCCAAAAATTTTGTTATATAATGCTCTTGTAAATTTTTGTTACTCCCTTATGATCTCCTATTGCTTATAAATGTACTTCTTCAAGCAATTGACATCTAGTATCTTTAACAAATAACGACCTTTATATTTGATTCAGAAAATTATGCTTGCAATGTGTTTAATATTTCTTCCCATGGTATGTTATTTACATATGGTGTTTTTGTTATACGGAATGATTTCAGTTTTAATTTTCCTGCTAGATTATGCAATGAGAATATATAGTACTTAGTTTTGTGCTTCTTAATTTTTCTGTAAAACTTTATTTAATTTCTCCTGCAATGGGTAGTGCAATGTGAAATTGCTTACCTATTCTTTTCAGTTTAGAAAGTAGAAAAATAGAAAAAATATTTCATGAAAATTGAAGATGAAATTAATTTTTCAATTTAATTATAAAAAAGAACTCGAAAAAATTTCGTATTATTTTAGATAATAGAAAAAATATTTCATGAAATTTGAAGATGAAATTAATTTTTCAATTAAAATAGGAAAAGAACTTGCCACTTTCCGATGATTGCCATGCATATTATTGAAGGGTAGTCTGCAACAATACAGCATTATGACGTTCAGACATCGTAAAAACTTGGATATGAGGGATAATTTCTTTATTTATGGTCCTATTGTACCAAGAGTAGAGTGACACGAAACCTAATTCACTTTTGTAGTTCTGAAAATATTTATATTATTTATTCATTTTTATTTATTTATAAAATCACTTTTTGCTTATATTTCATCATTAATATTTATAAACCTCATCTTCAGCCTGCGCATTGCGTTTGAAAATTTGAAATTTCGGTCAAAATGAGTTAAAAAGCAGTTGTTGCGGCAGTGCCGTAAAAATCAATTTCAAAGTTGAATATGTGTTGTATGAAGTATTTTTGTGCGTGAACATGTTTGAACAGCTTGCTCAAGGTTGCAGTGTGTGAATGAATACCGCAAAGTGAAGTTGGAGTCGGATTTGGTTTCAAAAACTGGATTAAGACGCCTTTCCGACCGACTAACTCGCATAAAACCATCTGGAGGTTGCATTTCGAAGACATGCTTCGATGCCTCCGTCACCTCTTTTACGCACCCTTTAACTGCCTGATTGCGGAAAGGTATTTGCAGGTAATCTTTAACTTTAATTTTGATGCATTTCTGCGATTTTTGGCCTTGGGCATCTAACTTTAACACTTCATTCAGAGGAGTTTTGATAAGCAGATATCTGTTATATCGAACTCATGATAAAAAAAAATTTTCAAAACAAATTAAACGAAAAATATGTTTCAAAAATTCACTGCGAGCCGGATTTGAACTGACACCTCCTCCATTCATGAGAGGTGCTTTTGACCAAATCAGCTATCGCAGCACGCAAGTGAAAATTTTGGAACTTACATTTGGTCAACCGGATGGAAAATTCCTGGTTAACCTACCTTCGATGTTACTGAAGGTGTTATTTTGGCAAGCAGATTTTAAATAATTGTTCTATTTTTTCTGCCGTAATATTTTAATGTTCATGCATAACTGCGCTTTTTGACCTTGGCCATTAGGTGACTCTAATTTTAACACTTCATTCAGAAGAGTTCTGATAAGCAGATATCTGTTATATCGAACTCATGTTAAAGACATTTTTCAAAACAAATTAAACGAAAGACATTTTCCGAAAATTCACTGCGAGTCACATTTGAACCGACATCTCATCTATTCATAAGAGGTGCTTTCAAGCAATTCTGCTATCACAGCGCGCAAGTGAAAATTTTGCAACTTACATTTGGTCAACTGGATGAAAGATTCCTGGTTAACCTAACATCGACATTACTGAAGGTCTTACTTTGGCCAGTAGATTTGAAATAATTGTTCTATATTTTATGCCGTAATTGGTCTTGAGCATTAAGTAACTCTAACCTTAACGCTGCATTCAGAGGAGTTCTGAGAAGCAGATATCTGTTATATCGAACTTATGATAAAGAAATTTTTAAAAACAACTTAAACAAAAAAATTTCGTTCTTATAAGTTTTCGTTTTAGTTGTTTTGCAAAATTTATTTATCGCGATTCCGATATAACAGATATTTGCCTATCAGAACTCCTCTGAATGAAGTGTTAAAGTTAGAGTCACTTTATGTCCAAGGCCAAAAACTGCAAAAGTGCATGAAAATTCAAATATTACGGCATAAAAGATAGAACAAATATTTTAAATTTTTCACTTCTACAATAATTTTTGATGCTGATCATTACGCTGAAATGATCATTTGGCAAGGCACCGAAGTTTTCGAACCGCCAATCACGAAAATCCTCTCCAACGATGACCTGAATGAAGTCAACAGCGGGAATCTTGAGCCTATGGAGAAAATTAATGATTACCTGCGAACGCCTTGTCACACTCGGGCAGTAGAGAGGTGCGTAAAAAAGGTAACGGAATTGTCAAGGCGTGTTTTCGGAATGCAAGCTCCAGATGACTACTTAAGAGCTGCACGAAGGTTTGGAAAGCCGCTGCTTTCCAAGAATAGTGTCGAGTGTTTTTCTCCTAAAATTAGCCCTCTCCCCCCTGCCACACATGATATTACTTTCACATATTGCGATTTTGACCAAGGTCTCAGAAGGTGCTAACGTTCACAAATACTTCATACAGCACGTATTTATTTTGAAACTGATTTTTACGACACTGCCGCAACAACTGCTTTGTTACCACATTTTGACCTTTCAAACTTTCAAACGTAATGCGCAGACTGAAAATGAGGTCGTAGAGAGCTATTTTAGGGCTTTTTGGAATCGGAACGGTCCTCCATAATATATCCTGAGAGGTTCAACTCGCTATTTAGAAAACAGTCAAATTCCCTCCGCTCTAACTTACACGCTCGGTGTATCGCGAACGCTTCCGGAACGTGAGATTCTAACTTTACAATTTCTAAGTCTCTTTCGATTTTGAACTTTTGGAGAGAAGAGACGAGAAGAGAAGTGAACAATTTAGAAATCGACGAAGATCTAAGTTTGGCCGCTGCTGGTCCACGGCATCGCTGGGCCAAGTCAAGTTGAGGGCGGCGATGTACCCCCACTTAACCATTCGCAGTCGCTAAATTTATCTCCAACAGAACTTTTTCTTTCTATCTCAAAAGACCACTCCACGTGTAGTGTTCGTACCTCCTCGTTTTTGATAAAAGTTTAAATTTTTTCACAAAAAATCGTCTTTTAATTAATCGTTTCCATACCAATATTAATTTTTCTACTATGTCAATTGGTCTGCTCATAAGACTTAATAAGCTACAAAATTGTTTATAACTTCATAAGTTGCTTATGAATTTTTTAATTTCGACGATTTCTCGTTATTAGCATAATTCTAATAATAAATTACAATGATTTTAAGCCAGAATAACTTTTTTGTACAAAAAACTGCTATACTGAAGAATTTGTTTGAATAAATTTTTTCTAGCAATTAACTCGAATATACAAATAATTATTTATATTTTCAAAGTATACCTGCATTAATTCTGATTAACAGCGAGTTTATTTAAACATTTTTCTTTCAAACGAAAAATCATATCCTTAATATTGCTAATTTTGTCACTGTATTTGTTTATATATTGTTGCACACAAAATTAAATTGAAGAATCAAAGATTCGAGAATCTTGAATATTCAATCCTGAGAATTGAAACAAAACTTTAAAATGCGTCAAAGAATAGAGCCGGGAGAGAATTATGAACACTAAATTCCTGGTGTTGACCACTGTGGGTCGGGAGAAGTGCACCTTAACGCTGCGCAGTGTCCCATATGCGATTTTTATTTTTATTTCCCCCTCCATAACTTCCACAAAAATGCATTTTCAGAGTTATTTTTGGGAGAAATTTTACTTCACATGGATACGAATCTATGACATAAATTCCAATTTATTATGCGCGGGGGCAGATTTTGTATGCTTACTCGGCTAGGCCCTTTATGGTCATTTGTAACGGTTCGGAAAAATAAAGTGTAAATACTTTTAATTATGTCTGAATTATATCGCCGAACTTCTTTATTATAAGAGACCTTCGCCGGTCAGGGGTGCCAAACGGACTGACACCGCCGTACAAGGGAAGCAGTGGCAACGGACCTGTTACAATCCCCTTCTTAGAGTAGGTTTAGTCTGTGAACCTTTCTGCTAGCTCTTATTTTAACATTATTGGTCTTAATTGTGTGATCTACATCTTTTACCTCTGCAGTAGGTGCAGTAGGAGCGACTGTCTAATGCACTGTTGGAGTCGCCGTGCAGCGGTAAAGAGCCTGCCTAGCGACCACAATGCCGCTGGTTCAAATCTTTTTCTCGACATTTTTAAAAATATTTTTTTTCATTTTTTGCATTGTAAACATGTCCAATAATCATTTTTCGATGCTCCTCCGGCGATTGATTTTTTTTTCGAAAACAGTTGAATTATTGGGAAATAAATATCATGAATAAGAATTGACGACAGGGGCAGCTGGCCCGACTCTCTCCTCTCTTCCATGAATCGTGACAATGGGTCCAAAACCGGATTCAGAAAAAGCAGAATAAATACGTACATTTATTTTTCCCGAATTTAACCGCAGATGTCTCTCTTTACGCTATAAAATTTAACACGCTGCTTCTGACGTGTAAAAGATGATTATTTGACATGTTTACAATGCGAAAAACAAAGAAATAAAAATTTAAAAAAATGTCGACAAAAAGATTTGAACCAGCTGCAGCGTGGTCGCTAGATAGGCTCTTTACCGCTGCACCGGCTGCGCTTAGTGAAAGAAACCGCGCGCCACTCGGTAGATCTTTGGTAGCCGCGGCGACCGTGATTTTCAAACTTTCATATTTCTTAAACAAGGGCCCACTCACAAAGAAGCCGGGCAACGTGTCTAATTATTATTTTTGACGTACTATCGATTGATGATAGTCTTATCCAAAAGTCAATGTCGCAGAGGAGGACTTCCCCTTGTCAGTATGCTATTCTCATAGTTATGAGTTCCTGACACTGAATATGTGGGTTGCGTTCGTTTACACATTTTCATTTAACCATAATGTTTACATGTTCCTAAAATTGTTTTATCGGTAGGTACGTATGTAGTGTGCCTCTGCTCCATTAACAGGTATTCATAGTCTTGGAGTATGGCAAGAAAAACCGAACCAATTTGTTTCGGAATAGGTACTAGATGTTCAATTTCATCGATTTTAGTTTCAGGGATAGGAAAGTTAATGGAATAAACAAATTCGTGATAGTCACGAAGACTGTCGAGACGTCGACGATATGCTGGAGATTTGTTTGTTTTGAAGCGATAGTGCATTTGACGTTAAGCTTTTCTTCAAATTTCATCATCTCGAGTATGAGGATTGCTGGTGTTAAGATCTGAGTATGTACTATTCCGTTTTTCCCGTCATTTTGCGTATCTATCAGTAAGTTGATGTCTTCACTCAATTCATCAACTATCATGATGCCGTCACTTGGTTTGAGATGGCTATATTTTGAGTATTTCTGTTGGTTCCGCTAACCAGTTGATTCAGACGATGATTATATTCTCGACTGCGTTGTTTAAGTGTCTTGAAATCAGTAGAGGCAGAATTGAACAATAATTTTATTATCTTAGTTTGTTTGGAAATATTTTTTGACAGGATTTTGTTGTCATTGAACAGTTTTTCTTGCTCTCCATCAATATATTTCATATCGTTTCCACTTAGACTGTCAAAGAGTGTTTTCGAAACGTCGCCTGTAAGATTAAAAAGCCCTCTTTACACTAGCTTTTGCCCAGCAGTTGGTTTGAAAGATTTCTCTGCTTCTCTACACGCTGAATACTTGATTTTATTAAATACAACTCAAACTATTCTAAACAGTCATCACCATGATATGAAGCGGCTGCGAAAACATTTTGCAATGACACATATCGTTCGACTGTGTCATCGGTCTCTACTTCAACCATAATATTCCAGGTGTTTTGGTAGACACCTGGAATATTAGGGCAGGCTCAATACTGACGCCTGCCCTAATTCTTTCGAGTAGATAGTTACTGCGGTCAAACTCAGCAGAGATAATCTTGAATAGCCACAATAAGATTACGGCCATCATCTGGAACATCATTGGTAATAGGACATCAGTTGATTCGAATGTATTCGCGTTCGTTCGTCGTTAAACAGAAATGTGTAATTATTGTTTTCCTGTCTCTCTGTAAGTACTGCTGGCCCTTTTAACGGGGGAGAAAGTTCGTTCTCTAGCTGATTATATTATTTTATTTATTATTTTATTATTTTAATAATTATTTTATTATTTTATTATTTTGTTTTATTATTATTTATTTATTATTTCGAATGAGCTTATTGAATTTTCATGATGTTCTTTCAAGGTTGAGCCAAATACTGTCATCCTTTGGAACTTCGCGGAAGCGTTTTTGAGTCCAAATGGCATTTCGTCGAATTCAAAATGTCCTTCGGGTGTTGAGAAAGTTGTATATGTCTTTGACGCTTCACTCACTGGGATTTAGTGAAATGAAGGCAGAAAAGAATTTTGCATTCCCTAATTGGTTTAAAATGTCCTCGATGATAGGCAATGGATACGCATCTTGTTCCGTGTTTTCGTTTATCTTTCGGAAATCGATTACTATGCGCCATTTTGCCTTGCCAGACGCGCCTTCATTTTTTGGGACCACCCAAATCGGCGAATTAAAGGGTGAGTTTGAGTCTCGTATGACTTTTGCTTTCAAGTCATGCAATTTATATTTTCATTTCTTCTTTGTGACATTGAAGAGGACGATAAGACTTGACATTTACTATTTTGCCGGTTTACAAAGTTATTTCATATTCCACTAAATCGATACCCATAAAAGGGTCTCCTGCAAGGTTAAAGATGTTATTGCATCTTGATATCATTTTCCATAAATAAGTCTAGTTTTGCATAATAGATCTTGGATCCGTGTTGGTCGATTTCCTTCTGGACTAGTGGCACTGACTCTACATATTCCTTCAATTTGTTCAATTTCATCATTTGCGAAACTGTTTGGTATTTTTAAGGGGGATTTTTCACAATTTTACAAGGGCACAACTAATTCTTGGTTCTATATTTTATAAACGCCGACGGGGATTGAGTCGTAGTTTCCTATATACGAGTAGACCTCTTCATCCCTTTCTACAACTTTGATCCGAGTTATCTGTGCTGTGTTTCCCGAAGAAAATATTCCATTCGCATATAGGACTAATTTTTGCTATCAATATAGAGGAAGTCTCTAGTTATATATTTATCAAATGCATTAAAGGATGGTTGGCCGAATACACCTTCTTCTGGTAAGGGAAAATCATTATCAGTTAGGTGGAATAAATGCAATTTTACTAAATATGGTATTCTTACTGCTTGATAAAATTAGTTAATATCTCTCCCCATGAGATTGATAGAGGCTCCGGAATCTACTAATAATCTGCAGGTGCGTCCACCAGAATGTGCAATCGTCCGCTGATTCTTGAAACTCTGCAGACTCTTCGTAGCAATCGATTTCGTCCTGTTCCTCTGGCGTCACTTCGTAGCATTCTAATGGGCCTTGTAGCTCTTCCAACTCCTGGATATTTCTCATCTCTGGCGGTCTTCTTTGACTTGTCTAATTGCGAAAACCATGTTGCTTTGATTTCGAGGAGCACTGTTTCTCCAAATGACCCGGTTTCTCACAGAAGTTACAAATCATTTGCATCCCCTGTTGTAAGGGTAATCCGCAGTTTGGTTTACATGAGGGTTGGCTTGGCATTCGTGGCTGCTGATTCTGGGCCGCAATACAGTGGTCCAAATCAGCAATTTTCTGTTCAAAATCGGGTAGAGCTTACAATTCTTAACCAATTTCGATGTTTTTGTTAGAAATGCTCAGCATTTAATAAAAAAAGAATATATATAAAATATTTCTTTGAAATTTTTCCTTCTGTTATTTTTTTATAAACAAATAATTTGGAAAATTGACACTTATCGAGAATATTAGTTTTTATCGCCGAGGAAAAGACTTGAATAAAGTTGCTGTGATCCAAAATCAATGCAGGTATACCTAAGGAACATATATAATTAGCTTAAGATTGAAACTAATTGTTATAAACAAATTATATAAAGAAATACATTGATGAGGAGCTCAACGTTAGGAAAAAGTTGTTTGTTGACTAAAAGTTCTCAAGACCATTACAGAAATAATACTTGTAGCAAATAATTACCAAATGTCAACAGTTACTATCGCTACGAACATTTTAATGAAAAAATAGTAAACTTTTGCACCTTTTCCATGGGTAAGTATTCTTTTTCACATCAAATCAGTATCAAATACGTTTTATGTTGATATTTGTAGGAAAGTTGACACTTTTTCTTAATGGGAAATTACTATTTACTTGTGTAGAACATGACATATTGGAACAAATAATTTTTCCTCTGCGTGAAAGTGACTAGTTTTAGAATTTGTTCATAATTTATGTCATTAACAATAAGAGGAATTCAATGCTTATAATGTTCTGTGATTATCTATCACTTTAAAACCTACTTTTAATTGGTTTAGTGAGGAAAAAAGTGTTTATCTATGCAAAAAATGTAAACATAAATATTCATTTAATAATTTGTTAATAAGAATAACAATTGGAAGTTCATGACACATTTTCTTGACGGAATATTACTATTCAGTTGTCTGAAATATTGTATAGCTCACCCTACGTTTTTGAGGTCGCTGAATCCGAATCCGGAGCCTGTTTGGCTCCAACATGTTACATTTCGTCCTTTATCTCAAAAAATATGGAAAATCGCTGATTTCAGGTGAAACATGATTTTCGCCTACGAAAAGTGGTCATTTTCTATGTTTTCGAGGTCGCTGAGTACGAATCCGGAGTCGGTTTGGTACCACGGTCCCAGCATTTAATCTTTGATACGTAACTTCGGAAGAACTTCGAATCCAACAGACCAGACTCCAATCGTCTGATTTCTCGCTTAGCAGAAATTAAAAGGTAGTCGAAAATCAGTTGATGCCATCGACGGAATTATGCAGATAACAACCGTGCGAACCAGCATTTTGCACGCTCTCGCACTGCATAATTATATGTTTGATCCCACAGTGATATTAGGTGATGCATGTATCTTTGTTATTTTGATAATGCTGAACGAGATTTTTTCTCAGTATGTTCTTGTTGCTTGAAGGAGCGACGAAATCCTGCTACTCCGACAGATTCTGTAATCGATGACAACTGCCCTGAAAGGGGATGTGTAGAATGATTCGTATCACTATCTGTTGGAGGAACGAAGCCAGTAGGAACGTACTGCCTTGCAGGAGGCCATTAGGGTGTGAGGATGAAGCCGTTGTGTGGCCGACGACGAGTTGACTTTGTCCTCTTCCAAGTCAGAAAGCCCTCATACTAAGCCCTGAAGAGGTATGAGGGTTATCAACCCCAGGACGGTAGACTCACCTGCGATCGAACCAGGATCCCTAATGTGTGGGTCTATCATTTACTCATGGAACTCATGAGTAAAACCGAAAAATCTTCAACTCAACAATCTGAAGGCACTAAATCACAAGTTAATTTTGAAGCTACCACCTCAAAACATAATTGTAAAAGAGACCCTGATTCATTCTACTATGTATCCAGTGAATTCTATACACCAAAAACTCTTAGGACAACTTCTGAGCAGATTAAAACGATTTACGGAGATTTTTATGATCTCACAATTGCTGATAAGGAAAATAATGGGTACCACATAAAATATGCGATTATTGTTGATCGCAATTGACTCGTTGGCACAAAAGTAAAAATATCGAAGATCTAAAATTAAAAAGTTGAACTTTATGGGCAGAACCCACTTCTTAAGAGGATTGCTATTTCTGCAAATACGATGTAACTGAATTCAACAAAAAAAATGCGAGAAGCATTGTTTAGGGATCCAAGAAGACGCTGGCGAAGAAAAATGCTCCAGTGAATCTGACAATGACGACGAGTATGTAGAAAGTGAAGAAAAGAAACCACAACTTCTTTCAAAAGAAGAATTGAACGATCTCATCAGAGATTTAGGACCATCCAAAGAAACAAGTGAATTCTTGGTTTCTATACTCAAAAAAAAAACTTGGTTGAAAAAACTATGGGAGCAAATGACTATACGAATAGAGGAAGAGACTTCAAGAAATATTTCACAAAAAAAGAGCCTTTATTAGTTCACTGTAACGATATGAATAGATTGATGGATGAATTGAATCCAGGGATTTACAGAGCCATCGAATGGGAACTATTCGTAGATTCCTGTAAGAGAAGTTTGAAAGCCGTTTTGCTTCACAATACGAATGTTCTTGCTCCCATTTCGGTAGCAAATTCAAATACGTTGAAATAGAATTACAAAAATATCAAGTTGGTATTGGATAAACTGAAATATTCAGAACACAACTGGCGGATTCGTGAGGATTTCAAAATATTAGGAATAATTCTGGGTCAGCAATCAGGTAACGTTAAACACCCATGTTTCCTATGCTTATGGGATAGTAGAGACAAGAAAATAGATAAAAATATTGATTGACCAGCCAGAGAAACTTTTGATCCAGGATCAGAGAACATCATCAACCTCCAACTAGTGGATCCGGCAAGAGTTTTACAGCCACCTCTGCATATAAAACTGGGCATGGTGAAGCAGTTTGTATCAGCATAAGAAGAAAACGATAGCTGTTTTATATATTTTCAAGGACAATTCCCAGAACTTTCGGATGCAAAACTAAAAGCAGGAATATTCGATGGACCACAAATCCGGAAAATGTCTAGGGATCAGAATTTCGTCACAACTATGAACAAAGTGCAAAAAGCAACTTGGTTAAGCCTCAAGAAAGTTGTTGAAAACTTTTTAGGGAACCACAAGAGTGATAATTATAAAAGAATTGTGAGAAATATGATACAGAACTTCGGTAAAATAAGATGTAATATGAGCTTGAAGTTACATGTATGAAATTGCCGTATTAACTATTCTCCAATGAATTTGGGTGATTACAGTGAAGAGCATGGAGAAAGATTCCATCAAGATATTGGAGAGATGGAACGACGCTGCCAAGGGAGGTGGGATATAAACATGATGGCAGACTTTTGTGGGCCATTGAAGAGAGAACATACACAGAAGGGAGTAAAAAGGAAGCGGAATCCATCGCGTCGATCTTTCGAAGATAAAAGAGTGCGATACTCAAGATGGGCGTGAATTGAAAGGATCTTACTGTGAATTCGGACTCAGGAACCTAGAAATCATAGGATACGACCGCCTTGTATTGAAGAAATACATGTCTTACATAAAATTACCAATTCTCCTCGTTTTTTTTTTGAGGTTAGAGACGAAGTGTGACGTCATAAAACCACAACGACTCCAGATTTGTACTCAGCGACCTCGAAAACATAGAATATGACCACTTCGAATAGAAAAAATGCAAGTTTCACATAAAATTACCAATTTGCTACTTTTTTTTTTGATGTTAGGGACGAAGTGTGAAGTCATTGAACCACAACGACCCTGGATTCGTACTCAGCAACCTCGAAAACATGAAATATGACCACTTTTCTTAGACGGAACTCATGTTTCGCCTGAAATCAGAGATTTTCCAAGTTTTTTTTTAGGTTAGGGACGAAATGTGACGTGATGGAGCCGAACCCGATCCGGATTCGGATTCAGCGACCTCAAAAACGTAGGGTAAGCTTATTCTGGTTTCTGGGGCTGACAACTTTTTTTTGGAGCTGTGTAATCCAAGTTTATAATCAATGCATTCGGCTGATTTAAATAAAGGCTGTAGGTTTTTACCAAAAATCTCATTAATTTGTAGTAATAGTGGTGTAGCATTTAAACTTTTCTCAATGATGTTTATCTTTATTGAGAGATTCGTTCAATTTACGTTTACTTTTTCCTGTCCAGTAAATTGCAACCAACAATATAAATTGATTCCAATACTGATAGGACCTTAAAATAAGCCCTATCCATCTCAAAACTAAACTTCACGATTAATTAAATATCAATTGAATGAGAATTGTGAGTTCACCCAAGGGAGAGTTGATTGCGAACTCTTGCGCTGATTTAAATTTAGTTTTATAGATCTCTTTCATAAGATCTATTTGAGATTAATACAATTTTTTTAATTTTTTAAAATCCCAGGCAAACCCACGTTAATTGTAAAAATCCGATACCGGTCCCAGAATCTAGATGCTACCTTTGCTACCTGCATCGGTCTCACGCTATTACCCCTTATTATCGGATTGCGCGCGCAATAGATCGTGCGATCGAATGATTTTGTGAGTCATCCCTTCGAAGAATGGACTATCTCAACGCCCCCCTAAGCGGATGGATCTTTTATCTTTTGAAAGATCTATGCGTTCAAACCGAAAGAAAAATAATTGTACTTAAGACGTGTCAATTTTAATTAACACCTATTTCTTTATATGTTAAATATAATGTTGAATCATTATTTTTTCATATTTTATTATTTTTATTTTTCATGATAGACTGAACCGTCTCAAGTCATCTAACGCTACGGCGAACGTAAATGATTTAATGATCTTATTAGGAAAAAAATTTTTCTTCTAGTTATGGGATAATAGCATGTCGATGTTAAATCCTCATATATACATATATATCGATCGATGCCAAGAAGAATTTTGCTAGAATTTTGTTATTCTTATCAGATTTATTTAATAATTTAAGAAGAACCTGAACGCCTTTTACAAATTTGATTATTTTATGGGTCTTATTGAACGCTTTTGGCACATTTCCTACCCTTTTTAAGATGTTATCGTGAATGATTTCAATTTTTCTCTAATATTCTGGATCTGGGGGTTTTGAAGGGAACCTAAGCCAGTTTTTCCATGTCCTATTGGTTTTTTGTTCATATGAATCTCTATTGGCATAAATTTGGTCGTGTCATTTTCTAGTGTCTAAACAAAGTCTTATCGAACCGTCCTTTTTGATTGTGACCACTAATGGATTTATATACGCGCTATTTGACCTTTGAATTATTCCCATTTCTATAAGCTTTTTAATTTCGTTTGCTACTTTGTCGCGTGCGAACATAGGTATCGGATAAGTTCGTGACAGAAATGGTCTCCCATTATCTATTTTGAGTTCATGTTCGTATGTCGTGATTCTACCCGGTTTCCGAGAAAACTCATATTTGTACCGCGATATCAGTTTATAAAATCGCTCTTTTTCTAGTGCATTTGATAGAGTGCACTAAGCCACTTTTTCTGCTATTTGTTCATCAGTTAATGCATATTTATGCTGGGTATTATCTCAAGTTTCAATTGTATCAATTTCTTGTATAACATTTGGAAAAGTGTGTTCGGGTTCTAAATATTCCCCTAAACATTCTATGTATCTTTCTTTTTGGACATTTTCCGCATTCAGTATAATGCGTACTCTTTTTATATCTTCTTCTAATAGTTTATTTTGATCGATTTATTTTTATCTTTTAACTCAATCGTGTTATCAGTCAAATCGATTCTACTTTTTCATTTTTTTAACAAGTCCACTCTAATAATACATTCTTTGTTAAGTCTAGGAACAATCAAAAAGACGTAAGAACCTTCCCAAGCGCCCATTTTGAATTTTGCATAAATTTGATGTTTTAATTTTATTGGTCTAGCCCCAGTTGCACCAACAATTGTGGTTCCTACAATTGGTAAGAGTTCGCATCGTTTGAAATTTTCATAATTATCTTCATAAAAAGCCTCGGAAACGCAAGTTACTTCACTACCCGTATCGATTAAAGCTTTTGTTTTCATGTCCTCTAGATTTGTGATGATTATTGGACATTTATCTAATTCTTTGTTTACCGCATTATCATCATTTTCTAAAAGGTCTCCTCTCATATCTAAAGGTAGAGGCTTTTTAAAATATTCGGGCCCCGGATTTGCCTCTATTGTGTTACTTTTTAATAATCCAAGGCTTGCGCGTCTCCCTGATCAAAATAAAATTCATCGCATTCATCAGTATTTTCCACGGCTCCTATTTAGTTCAGTTATTTTAATTTGTGAAAGACTATTTCACGGATTATTTTAAATTCCCTTTTCATTTTGTGATCGTTCATTAGTGTCTCTAGGGTCCTCATAATTAAATAAGGTGCAAGGTCGTTACGGGAGAGCCCAATTTTATCTTTATTTAATTTCAGCAACTGATTTTTGGATTCTCCTTCTTATTTTTCTTTTTTATTGACGACGCCAAACTTCACTCGCACGACGAGGTCTTAATATTCAAATCAAGTGCAAAGGCTTTATGAGTTCCGTTGCACTTTCAGATTTTAATATCAAATATTCTACCCAATTGATTTTAAAATAAATAAAATATTATTCACTTTTTAATTTTAAATTCAAGATGCAATTATGCACAACAAGGTCTCCATCGTTAAATGGAGCGCAGAGTCGTTACAAATATTACACACATTGATTTTCTTTAATTTCTTAAAATCCCACACAAACTCACGTTAATTGTGAAAATCCAAAAGCGAATGAAGATGATTTCTCATACGCAAGAAGGAGAATCCCAAAAGAGTAGGTTTCCTTCAGGGAAATTTGTATGACGCCAATCCACGATATGGAAGAGATGTCAGACACGTATCACCTCGCTGAGCCTCTTGGAAGAAGTGATCGATAACGGTCCCAGAATTTGGATGCCACCCTTGCTACCTTCATCGGTCCCGCGCTATGCCCCCTTATTATGTGATTGCGCGCGCAATAAATGGTACGCTCGAATGATTTTGTGAGTCATCCCTTCGCTCCACCTACCTTTTCACTTTTGAGTCACGGGCATATGAATTTTATTATTCGCCCATTCCTATATAATTAAGAATTCCAAGTGATGAAAATAAAATGGACCGTCTCAGTAATTATTTGTGACCAGTATTATTTCTAAAATGGACTTGAGCACTTTCAGTCAACAAGCAATTTTTTTCTGCTGTTGAGTTCCTCATGTCTGTATTTGCTTATATCATTTGTTTATGACAATTAGCTTCAATCTTAAACTAGTTATTTATGTTCCTCAAATGTACGTGCATTAATTCTAATGCACAGTTCTATGAGGCTGGATGAATTCTCTTTAATTTTTTTACGTGTAGTTTCTGAGTATGTGTATTTTCAAGTGAAATATGTCAGCTGGAATCCGATCTGCGCTGGTTATATCCGAAACAAACGGATGTTCCATGCGGGATGTTCCATAGATATCCCATTTCTTGCAATTGGGATATCCCTGAGCTTTAGCAATTTAATCCCTGTAGAGGCTATCCCCACACGGAGAAAATTTGCTCGGTAATCATTACCGAAAGTTGTGGTGAAATTTGGGTATAGCGGCGTTTTGGTATGATTTCGTCTAGTAACAGTATTATTTAACAGTTTTTTAGGAGTATATTATGTAATGTACATTAAAAAATATGAAGTAGCACTGTAGTTTTTCAAGACGTTCAATGTAATAGGTAGAAGGTAATAATTAAGGTGAACAATGTAATAAATGAGGAAGTATTCGACAGAAAATACTATCAACAAAGTGAAATTCCTCCCAAGATAAATTGAAAATTTTAAATTGGCGCGTCAAATTTTCGCATTTACTTTCGAGAGGTTTCATTTTTATTCAGAGAATCTTTTCAGAGGTGGAACGGACGAATTACAATCCGTACGGTAAAGACTACAAAGCGCATACCTAAAAGCGACCTTGCATCAGCATCCCGCTTATGCGCAGTAGATATTTTCATCCGCGCCTGTTATTTCTTTCTCACAAGTGATGATACATTCTATAAGGACGATTCAAATCTATACTCCCAGCGTCGTGCGTGCGATTCGTCGATTATAGCGATATAGTTTTATACGTGTATTAGACATAGTAATAGGTTTATTTATGTATGCGTACTATAGTTTATCTTTGTAAGTTACTACCATGAAAATCGTATGTATATGAAGCATATTAGTTGGGGGGTTTGCTGTATTTGTATAACTTCTACATACATCAATAAAAAGATTATTTTCTTTATTCTGTACTGCACGACTTGGTAAATTCTCAAGTCTGTAACCGCAACTCTTCTTGCATTTTTGGGTCATTCTCTTGAGCTGCACCTTGCAGTATACTGAGAGGTTTGATAAACAGTCCAGTCCATTCAAAATATTTTCTCCTGTGCTTTTAGGAAAATATACCTATCATTTGTTATAAATCCCTTCGCAGCTCATTAGATTTTCGTGTAATTCCCTTTTCAGTGCTGCACGTGAACATTTACCGAAAGGCCACTATATCCAAATTTTACCACAACTGTCGGTAACGATTATCGATCAAATTTTCACCGTGCAGGTTAACCAGGGACATAAATGGGATATCTTTCGGATATTCCACGCTATGAGGGACTCTAGTTGTGAGTTTGATATCGCTAGAACCTATTGCAAAAAAGAGAATAATAGAAAAATTTTATTAGAGGCAAACTACTAAGCTATAATTTGTAAACTAATGTAGATGTTACTGATAATTCAATGCAATCACCTTCACGTCGTGAGTTCTCAGTTAACTAGTTATTAGTAAGAGCTTAAGAGCGCAGTTCTATGACTGTAGATTAGCAGAATCGTGATTAAATTTAACCAACCCCAGTGATCGTAGACTGGAATGAATAAGCTGATGTGATGTAAACTTTTGTTTTCAGAAATATGGAAGAAATTTCATTAAACGATCGAATTGAGGTGAAGAAGAACAAACTTTATATCCATGGAGTGACTTTTGAGGATAATGGTATTTACATGTGCCTTGCCCAGAATGAAGCTGTTTCATCTTCTATCGCGGAAAATTTTCCACTCATTGTTCCATCAAATGATACTGCTACAATCAAGGTCTTACCCAGAAATGTAATCATCAAACGCGATGAAAGAGCTGAGTTTAACTGCGTATTTGAAAACGCTGAATCTGTAAAGTGGTTTTTTAATAAAAGCCTCTTACTGGAATCGGATGAACGGAAAACTGTCCATGAAAATGGAACGCTAGTCATTCACAAAGTAGAACAGGCAGATCAAGGAATTTACTACTGCCAAGGGACTAGAGGCAATACTGTAGAAACATACACTGCTGAACTTCAAATTGCTCGTAAGTAGAGTTACGAATTACACTTACATACTAGTTCCTTTAACGTAGGCTTTATCTGAGAGATTAAACCTAAAGATGACATTTTACATATGGAAGGAGACGGGAAATTTTTTCTTCTCTGCCTTTCACTGCGAACTCTTGCTTCATCGTGGACCTAAACCAAAAGTAACAAATACTGAGATTTGACCGATGCATTATCCCATACTTTATATCTTCTTAATATCATACGCATGTACAACAATATGCAGCTATATTTTGCAGAATCAGATACATTGCTTACTCCCGTTTTCATCACTTAGGCCCTGTCAGAGCCAAATTTCATTGGCACCGCTAGCGAATATATGCCCGACAGACAAGTTCGAACGTGTATTTCTATCTTACTCACACTCTTTTTATTCTCTATCACTGCATTATTCGGATTCTAGAGACAGTCAAGGTAAGTGAGAATCATCGAATTGGTTTTTAGCAGCTAATTATTACTTGAAAAACGCAGAAATAAAGTTGACTTGAACGTTATAAGCTTCGTCGCCCACTCACGTTTTGCAGGTCAGTCTAAAAGCGTTGAATATAAGCGACGTTTCCAAGTCAGCCTGAAGAGGCTCTAACCCCATGGCAGTTGACAGGTTCTAACCTTCAACAACTGCCTTACCTAAGGCATTCGCTATAAATGTTCCTGTACAATGCTTCGGATGCTCTAACTCCCAAATGCTTAAGAGGCCTTAACCTCACGGCAACTGACAGGCTGAAACTTGTGTCTATTACATGGTTTTGCATGAGTGAACGATCATTGGAGCCCTACAGGCCCTAACCCCTAAGCTTTTGACAGGCTCTAACCTACAATTATCCAAAGGTCAAGCCTACATAAGAAAAAGAGAAAGCTGTCGCACTGCGCTTATCAGACACTAATCTGAAGAAACAGATTTTTCCACAATTCTTTTTCCTTTCTATGTGAGAATAGTATCTTTTTATATTCGCACGCCTCGAATGAAAATGGAGAGAATAATCAGAAAATGGGTCAATCTGCTTCAAAGGAAAATCATTTGAATGAGAACGCTCTTCATTTGATTGGAAATAGAGTCTGTGTGGATAGGAAATTAAATTCAGCAATATATCCTGATATCGCTAGACGCTAAAAGGATATTTTTAAACAATGCCTGCCTATGCAGGAATAAACGAATGTTTCAAAGAAGTATCCTCTCCCAGAAAATCTTACATTGATAGGCCCTCCGAAACTCAATTCGGAGATAATCGCATAATCGCGAAGGAAATAAAAATATCATCTTCTTTGGCAGCCTCTTTGACACTCTTTCAGCAATAACTATTGGAGAACTTTTATTTGGCAATAATCTACACGAGGTTCTGAAGGTAGGTAATGGTAACTCAATGCAAGAAATTGAATGGTAGAAATCGAAGGCAATCAGGAAATCAAAAAAAAAACTTGAAAGTCTCGCCTCGTTTGCGAACGGGAACATCGGGCTTGCAGAAATTGAGCTACCGATCTTCGAAAAATCCTCAGAGTTTGAGGAACAACCAGTACTCGACCATTCGATACCCAAACAAACCTCACTTCAATCAACACCTGAAAAAGGGACAGAAACCTATTCGGAGTTGACAAAAATTCAACAAGTAAGTAGTTTAAGTAAGTAGGTATTTGTTGTATAGACAGAGGAATTCAAATAAAAGCGATTGGTCAGCAGAGGAAAAATCTCAGATTTCTCAGTTGATTGTAACTTTCTTGAAGAAAGGAGCAGTTGTTCAGTGTGACCCTTTCGAACACCAATCCCTTTCCAATATATTTTTAAGGCCAAAAACGGTTGGATCGTTCAGATTAAATATTGGAATAAATCAATAAGTTTATATCAACGAACCACTTTAAACTAGAAGATGTCAGAACAGTGACAAAAATTACCAGTCCTGATTGCTTTATGGCTACCTTGGATCTTGAAGATGCTTATTAGGCTCAAATCAAAACATGATTACCAGGGACTTCGCTAGACTAATAGATACCTCAGTGTCTTGTTGCCCAGCAGTGAATTAAGGGTGGGTCTATACTGAAGCCTCTGAAAGTTTAAAATTTTTAGCCTTGCCGAATAAGAATGACAACTACAATGAAAATTACTTATAACAGAATCGGTGATAGAAGAGTTGCGTTGGTGGAGAAGTGTAGGAGTACTATTCTAACTCAATAAGGCGACTTGAATTTCAACTAGAAATTTTTTCAGGGTGGAGTACATGCTGTAATTTGAAGAAAGCAAATGGTTATTGTAAAGAAAATGAAAAGTCAAAACATATAAATGATTTGGAATTTGTAGCAGCCTTCTTCGGTTTGAAGTGTGTAGCAAAAAAACACAAAAACTGTCAGTTATTGCTTCACATCGATTACACTACGGCTACGTCTTATGTCAATAGAAATGGGGGAATTTAATACGAAAATTCAAATAAAATTTTAAAAACTGTATGGAAATGGTGTGAAGAGAGAGAAATTTGGATTTATGCAACGTATATGTCCTGATCTATGAACAAAACAGCTGACGCAGAGTCTCGTCGCTTAAAATCAAATAATAGAAAGTTTCCCTGGTGGCCGGAGTTTTGTCAGGAGAGCGTTTGAGTTAAGAGGAATACCACCAGCATCGATGGAAATCACCATCTCATCTTCAATGGAATCATTATTCATACAATACGAGTCTTGTTATAACAAATGGTGGAATTTTCGCGGAGAAAATAACTTGAACCCATTTCTATGTGCGATTCCAGGTGTCCTACCTTTTTTAACACAATCATTTGATAACGGAGCAGCACGCAGCTCAATAAAAAGCTATAGATCAGCTATCTGAGGAACTTTATTATCGGAAGTCATCCAAGAAACTCATATGTATACTTGAGCTAGTTACAGGTCATCGAATGCAGACTTTTGCGTTGATAAAAATAGATAATATTAGGCAAACAGAAGATGGGTTTGAAATTTTATTACCAGACTGTGTGAAAACATCGGGATACAATAGAAAACAGCCGTGTTTAGTCTTGCCATACTATTATCCAGAAGAAAAAGTTTGTGTAGCTTCTACACTGCGCATTTACTTAGAAAAAACGAAAGACATGCATGAAGAAATCAAAACATGATACAGACCTTAAGTCGTTGGGTCAAAGATTCCTCATAAGAAAGCGGAATAGATACGGAAGTCTTTTCAGCGACATGCGTCAACTTGATCTAGTCTAACGAAAAGTCTGAGAGACTTTGAAACGTGGATCACTGATACACTGAGAGTGAATCAGTGATCCACGTTTAGAAAGTGGTTTTTGGGGCATGCTGGAAGGGGCGAGGGGGTCAGAATAAAAAAAAACAATGCATACGTCACGTTTGGGGAAATCACTTTTTTGGGAACCTTATAAAACGGGTGGGTACTTTTAACAAAATTCAAACTTTGCTTCTTCGAGCTATGTAATACCTCTTCGATCGTTTTGAAGCTCGGACAAGTTATTCTAGAGTTTTCAAATATTGTTTAAGAAGAAAATGGTGACAGTGTCTGAAATGCATCCCATAACAAATAATTCTAAAAATTTTTGATTTTTTTTCTACCCGTAAGAAATTTTGTTTCGAAACTCGTTTCTTATCATAAACTAGTTCATTCTGAAAACGAACCTGAAAAACATCAAAATACAATGCATGAAAACCGATTTTCATTATACTCTTCTTTTGCGCTTTTTGCAAAAACCCATGCAGAAAAGTGGAGTGGTCCCTTTAAGGGACCCGCATGGATTGCCTTCAGGCCATGAGGAGCCCCTGAGGGCAATCCAGGCATGGGCCCTCATGGAAATGACATACTGGCTCAATTTGTTCTTGATTTCAAATGAAAAAGGAAATTTATTTACTTAAGGCTCTATCGGCCTTAAGAAATACAGAAGAATTTCAGAAAGCAACGTTTTTCTCTTCTTGACTTTTTTTTATATCGTGCATTGTTTGGCTTGAAAATTTCATTTTCTTTTCTTTTTTTGAATTTTGAAAATGCCATAACTCTCATAATTTTTTTTTATCGAAGAAAGTCATTGGGATAAATTGTTCGATTTTTTTAGTACTACAAATAGTTGTTCATATAATTTCGAAATCTTGAAAAAAATGGTCTCAAAAAATTTGAAAATGCTCTAAATTTTTGAATTTTTATCCAAAATGGCTGGCTAACGAACTTGAATTTCGGTTTTTGACATTAATAGAGTGTACCAAAGGTCAATCCAATAGATTCATTCTTTCGAAAGTTATCGCGCTCACAGGCAGACATACAGGCAGACAGACATACAGACAGACAGACCAACTCGTAAAAACCTGTTTTCCGGGTTCAGGGGGTCTCAAAACGTGGACATTTGACAAAAACTGGGGGGGGGGGTCAAATTTTACACAAATCTAATACATTCCCTGATGAGAATGTAAAAACTAAAACTACTTTTTTGTTGCAA
>JAUMHM010083386.1:0-13352 GCA_032362435.1 Melikaiella ostensackeni
TTTGTTAAAAATTTATTTTTTTGGTTGAAGATTCATCATTTCAATTGAAAGTTCATTTCTTTGGTTGAAAATTTAACAGTTTTCTTGAAAATTCGTCTTTTTTGGTTGAATTTAAGTGTTTTTTATTTAAAATTAAAATCGTTTTTAGTTGTAATATCAACTATTACATTTTTCATTGTAAATTCATCTTTCTTGATGAAAATTAAAGTATTTGGTTGAAAGTTGAAGTGCTTTGTTAAAAATTTATTTTTCTGGTTGAAGATTCATCATTTCAATTGAAAGTTCATTTCTTTGGTTGAAAATTTAACTGTTTTGTTGAAAATTCGTCTTTTTTGGTTGAATTTAAGTGTTTTTTATTTAAAATTAAAATCGTTTTTAGTTGAAATATCAACTATTACATTTTTCATTGTAAATTCATCTTTCTTGATGAAAATTAAAGTATTTGGTTGAAAGTTGAAATGCTTTGTTAAAAATTTATTTTTTTGGTTGAAGATTCATCATTTCAATTGAAAGTTCATTTCTTTGGTTGAAAATTTAACTTTTTTGTTGAAAATTCATCTTTTTGGTAGAAATACAATCTTTTTGGTTGAAAATTCAACTATTTCGTTGAAAATTTATGTATTTTGTTGAAAATTTGTCTTTTCTGGTAGAAAATTAATCTTTTTAGTTGAAAATGCAGTTTTTTTGTTGTAAATTAATCTGTTTCAGTTATGGATTTAACTATTTTGTTAAACAATTTATTTCTTTTGCTTGATTTCAACTTTTTGTGATTTAAAATTAGAATCTTTTTCGGTTGAAATATCAGCTATTACATGTTTCGTTGAGAATTCATCTTTTCTGCTTGAAAATTCAACTACTTCGCTGAAAGTTGAACTCTTTTGTTAAAATTTTTGTTGCTGTTAAAGATTCATCATTTTAGTTGAAAGTTCATTTCTTTGGTTGAAAATTGAACTATTTTGTTAAAAATGAGTTTTTTGTGTTGAATTTTTGTTTGTTTGTTGAGAATTCATCTATTTAGTTGAAAATTTGTGTATTTTATTGAAAATTCATCTTTTTTAGTTGAAAGTGGAACAATTTTGTTAAAAATTCATTTTTTTTTATTGAAGATTCATAATTTGATTTGAAAATTAATTTTTTTAGTTGAAAGTTTTACTGTTTGGTAGAAAATTGATGTATTCTATTGATAATTCGTCTTTTTGGTTCGAATTTTAATTTTCCTGCTTGAATATTTATATTTTCGAGCTGGAAACACAGCTGTTTCGTAGAAAATTCATCTTTTTGGCTTAAAAATTGAACATTTTGGATGAAATTTTTCCTCTCTATTGACTAAAAAATCTTCCTTGGTTAAAAATTCGACCCATTTGTTGAAAACTTGCCTTTTTGGTTTTGAAATTCATCTGTTTTGGTCAGAATTTCATGTTTTTGGTTAAAAATTAATCTTTTTCAGTTGAAAATTCAACTATCTGATAAAAAATTTATGTATTTTATTGATAATTCGCCTTTTCAGGTCGAGAATGGATCTTCTTAGTTGAAAATTCATTTTTTTGGTAGAAAATTAATCTTCTTAGTTCGATAAGCATATTTTTGGGCTGAAAATACAACTGTTTTGTATAAAGTTCGTCTTTTTGGCTTCAAAATTGAACATTATGTATGAAATTTTTCTTCTTCACTGACTAAGAGATCTCTTTCGGTAGAAATTTAATCTTTTTTGGTTAAAAATGCAACTGCTTGGTTGAAAATCAATCTGTTTCGGTTGAGGATTCAACTATTTTGTTGAAAATTCGTGTTTTCTGGTTGAATTCAACTATTTGGTTGAAAATTAATGTATTTCGTTGAAAATTCGTCTTCTTGGGTCAAAAATTAATCTTATTGGTTGAAAATTTATGTATTTTATTGAAAATTCATCTTTTTAGTATAAAATTAATCTTTTTGGTTGGCCATTCATATTTTTAAATAGAAAATATAACTGTTTTGTAGAAAGTTCGTCTTTTTGGCTTGAAATTGAACATTTTGAATGAAAATTTTTCTTCTTTATTGACTAAAAATTCTTTCTTGGTTGAAAATTCAACTCTTCTGTTGATAATTTGTCTTTTTGGTTTTAAAATTCATTTCTTTTGGCTGAAATCGCATGTTTTCTGTAAAAAAAATGCAACTGCTTGGTTGAAAATTAATTGTTTTTGGTTGAGAGTTCAACTATTTTTGTTGAAAATTCATGTTTTTTGGGTGAATTCAACTATTTGGTTGAAAATTCATGTATTTTGTTGGAATTTCGCCTTTTTTGGTAGAGAATTATCCTTCTTTATTGAATTTTTATCTTTTTAGTTGAAAATTCATCTATTTGGATGAAAGTTCATCTGTTGTGTTGAAAATGCAATACTTTTACATGAAATTTCAGAAATTTAAAGCGTTTCAAGTTGTTTTTTTTAACATTATTCAAAAAATTATAATGCCATGAATTACGCATTTTTTTCAAGAGAAAATTCTATTTTGGTCTACCGGATTGAATTTCTGCTCGGCTCTCCTCTAAGTCGTAATATTTTCGGATTTATCATTTTTTTAGCAACAATTTTTCTTACATAAGAACTTACAACACCCCCCCCCCCCCTCATAAGAAACAGTAAGATTTTACCAATCCCCCTCCCCCTAAATCTTCTTAAGTAATTTATGGATGACTTCTTAATTAGTTTTTAGATTCTCAGTCTAAGTGGCCCCTCGCAGGAGGAGGCCCCCCCACAATGCGGGGTTTCGCTGTACAGTAGTTACGCCACTGTAAACAAATGTCCAGTATGGACGTTAAAAGGCAGAAAAAAAGAATTTTCTCTCTTAATTTTTCTTCAATTATGTTGCCAGTGATGCGATGTGATGCCAATAAAAGTCTAAGGCGATTCTTTGTTTATATAATTTGTTTCATAAAACAACAAATAATATCCAATGCCTCATTGTGATTCTTGAAGAAGTCTTGATTAGACTAAATATCATTGAGAACATAATTCAAGGACAACTAAGAGAAACAATTATTTCTTTTTGCCTTTAAATGTCCACACTGGTAATTTTTTTTTATAATTTTTATGAAACCAATAATTAATATCTAATGCCAAATTTTCCTTACTTAAGACATCTCGCAACATAACTTGAGAAGAATGATTAAAGGGAACGATTTCTATCTACCTTCAAATTTCCACACTGAGCATTTGTTTATAAAATGAAAAATAATATCAAGCGACTAATTTGCATCACTATATTTCCCTAGGAACATAATTTGAGGCGAATTAAGAGAGAAAAACGGTTTCGTTCTGCCTTCAAATATCCATACAGGTCATTTGTTCTTATCATTTGTTTATAAAATTAAGATAAAATATCAAATTACAAAATTTTTTCATTCAACACAACTGGCAACATAATTTGAAGAGAATTATGAGAAAAAACAATTTCTTTCTGACAATAATTGTGTATAGTGTGAATTTTTAAATAAAATTTGTTCATAAAATTAATGAAGAATATCAGATGACAAATTTTTATGACCAAGTATCACCTGGTCGATAGAAACAAGTAATTTTAATGTAGAAATATACTTTGCAAACACAAATCCATAATTTCATTTTAAAAATCCATAATGTTGATTATTTTTTAATTTAACTTGCGTGTATTAATTAATCGATCGATTAATAAACCAAAGTTCCGCGGGGCAAAAATAAGTTTAAAAATTTGTTTTTTCCAGAGTTCTTTAAAAATCGCTAATATTGATTTGTTTTCGTAACAAAAAAGTAAAATAATTTTCAAAAGCTTTTTAAACTATGCCAACATTTTTTTAGTGTAAACTTTATCAGGCTCAAAATTTACCTAAAAAATAAGAAGATTTTAGAAATTAAAATGGCCAGACCCTGATTTAAATCAGTATTAAAAAATTCGTTATTCTCAGAGCTTTTCAAAATTAGCTAATATTAATTTCTTTCGTGATTTACATAATATGCCTAGTTTTTAAAAATCTTGTAAGATTTCAATATTTTCAGTCTCTCTAGGCCAAAATCTTATTTTTATGAACCTCAAGAAAGTCATTAAATTTTTAAAAGCTTTCCAATCTATCGTAACAATGTTTTAAGCGTGAACTATATCAGGCTTAAAATTTACCTGAAAAATAAGAGTTTTACAAAAATCTCAAATATTATTTTTGTTCATAATCTACATAATATGCCCAATTTTCAAAAATCTTGTAAGTTTTCCATATTTTCAGTGTTTCTGGAGCAAAATCTCATTTCTATAAACCTTAAAAAACAAAAATAATTTTTAAAAGCTTTTCAAACTATCCTAAAATTTTTTTAAGCATCTAGAAACTTTATTGCTCTCAATTTTCTATCGGTAAATTTTGAGAGCGAGAAAGTTTCTGCAGGCTCAAATTATGTAGGATAGTTTGAAAAGCTTTTAAAAATTATGTTACTTTTTTGAGGTCATGGCTAGAAAATCTGAAAATATTGAAATCTTACAAGATTTTTGAAAATTGGGCATATTATGTAGATCACGATTGATCGATCTGTTTAAAATTTACACAGGTGACCAAAAATTACAAGGGACCGAAAATTAACATTTTCAGTGTTATTTGCAATAGCATAAAAGTTCAAACAAACAAAACTTCAATATTGCCACACAGAGATCTTCAAAATTGAATGAAGAATTATTTTTGTATTAGAGAAATCCGGAATCTGTCAAAAATTGGCTTCTGCTAGTTATTTTGAACCTCGTTTTTTTTATTTTACCCCACTGTGGGCGCTCCCTACGGCGGGGCACCCCTAGGCATTTGCCTGCCTTCGCCTAAGGGATAAACTGGCACTGATATGAAGTGTAACATGAAAAATCTTTCAACTCCTAGTAATAACCTCACAAAAAGAAAAATATGTATTAATTGAAACAAAAAACCACGACTGGCCCTTCACTCGTGAAATGGAAAGTTCTTTAACTCGGAAATTGAAGTTCGAAAAATTGATGGAAGTGCAAAAACACTGATAAAGTATGAGTTTCGATAAAAACGTTACTATGTTCTTCAGGATATGAATTTTCTTATAAATTCTCAATGACGAAGAAACTGTGTCGAGTGAAAGATGTCTTTGTAGATTTGCATGGAATCTAGAGAGTCGTTGAAATTTGAAGGTAATAGTCCTTCTCAGAGACTCGACTTTGTCGATTACTGAGATAGGAGATTGTCGAGGATGGCGAAATAGATGATTCTAGATAGCAGGTACATTGATGGTACAAAGGTAATTTAGCTTTCTACTCTGATAAAGGTATACCTATATAGTATACAGGTAGTTTCGAAGGCTAATACTAGTAGAATAGCTTTAGAAATGGTCAAGTTTTCATCTAAAACTTTCTTTTTGCAACACATGCATGAAAATGAAGACATTCTGAGTCTGTAAAGTGTGCGCAAAGTGCCACATTCCTCTACTGTGAGACTAGGGTGAGGAAATATGGTATTTCCGCACAGTTTTGCGTGCGGCAATATTCCGGTACGACAAACAGTGAGGATAATTCCTTGGTAATCACAAAATACGGTAGTCATCACCTACCCAGCAGACAAAACAGTCTTCGCCCTCTTTGGTGCACTTTCACCAGGCAGTACTCACTGTTTTGACTGCTGCTTTGTCTTAAGTATATAATGGTTGATCCAGGTTTCGTCCACAGTCTCGAATCGGTGCAAGAAGTTCTGCGGATTCCGATTAAACATCGCCAAAATTAAATTGCCCACTGCTTCGACTGCTGCTTTGTCTTACGCGTATAATGTTAGATCCAGGTTTCGTCCAAGTCTCGAATCGATGCAAAACGTCTTGCGGATTTCGATTAAACTTCGCCAAAATGTGGAGATACCTACAGCCTTAGAAATCTCACGCACCTTGATTCGGTGATCTTCCATAGCCATATGATGAATTTTTTCCACCGCATCCGATCTGGTGATCTCAACTGGGCGTCCGGAGCACGCTTCATGTTTAGTTGTGGTTCGGCCACGTTTTAATTCGTTTATCCAAAAATAAATGGGTTTGAAGAGTGCTATTTCCTGGACATATACTACAGAAACGTAATTCATATGAAAATCGCAAAACCTTCATTTGAAAAGGAGCATTTAGAGTCTCAGAAAAATGTTTCGTCTTATTCACTTTCTGCTTCTTCGGACACGAAAGTTGTGTGAAATACGAGGGTTCTAACCCTTCATGGTTAGAGAAGGTTAAGGAAGTGGTGAAATTGTGTGCAGAAAGGTCCACATGCGAAACTGTCGGATGTTGTATAAATTTCCGTTGAACCACTGAACCCCGAGAATATCGCTTCAGCAACGTTTAATCTTACTTACATCCGGGATACGAAGTTTCCTCGTCTCTCCATTCATGGTCTTCACACATCAAGATCCTTTTCTCTTATTTTTGCTTTCACCCTAAACTGAAGCACGAATTAAGCCGTCCTTCTGTTTCCCTTAATAGACTACTTATAACCACATCTTATTTTTAGAATTGTACTATTACAACATTCAGAAAATGATTTTTGTACTTGCTTTCTGCATGTGCTAATTATTAACTTTTAATGATCGATTTTAATAGAGTTGGCCGTACAGTAAATGCCAGTTGATCAATTTGATCCCGAAATCGGATCAAAATGACATACAACGCCTTTATACACATTTTGGATTTTTTATTTGATCAGCAAATTGAGCATCAGAATGATTCGATTCTCAAGATCAATTTCGTGTCATGAATTTCCATCAGTTTTCGAGTTTCAGTTGTTATGCGATGACCAAGTCACCAGAGCGTTCGAAGAAATTCCCTTCTTCCATTAAGATCAAAATGAAATCTGCTTTCTTTTGAACCCTTTCGTGAACCAAAAACAGCAATGTTCACGAAACAGCGGCAAGATTCGTAGTTTTGCACACGATTGGAACTCGAAACACCTCCTTTCATCATAATGAATCATCGTGAAAGCATTAAATCTATTGATGGACTAGAATGTTCATGAAGTTGGCAATTTTTAGAAATGTGTGATTTTTTGGATTAATACTATTTTTTTGTCGACGAAAATGGCCCTGAGAAGTTGTAAAGCATCCACAAGTATAGAAACACTTTTAGAAAGAAAAAAAAAAATTCACACCATTGAATATTTGTTTTTTGTTGTAGTTTGAAAATAAATTTTCTAAATTGCAAATTCAACCATTCCAGTTGAAGATTTCTCATTTTGTTGAAAATTCATCGTTTTTGGTTGAAAATTTCATTATTTTGTTGAAAATTCAACAATTATGTTAGAAAGTCACTCTTTTTTGGTTAAAATTTCAACTGTTTTGTAGAAAGTTCGCCTTTTTGGCTTGAAATTACAACAATTTTGTTGCAATTTGTTCCCTCTTTCAACTGGAAAATCTTACTTTGTTGAAAATTCAACTCTTTTTTATTAAAATTAAAATATTATATAAAATATATTTGAATATATAGTATTAAAATTAATTAATTAATTAATTAATTAAATTAATTAATAATTAATAATAATATAATAAATCATAATAAATATATAAAATTATATATATATATATATATATAATATAATATAATTAATTAATTATATTAATTAATATTAATATTAATTAATTTATTATATAATATTAAAATTAGTTTCTTTTGTTAGAAATTTCATCTTTTTGTTTAGAAATGCAATTGTTTGATCGAAAATTAATCTGTTTTGTTTGAGAATTCAATTATTTTGTTAAAAAGTCATCTTTTTTGGTTTAAAATTAATCTGTTTTGGTTGAGGATTGAAATATTTTGTTGAAAGTTCGACTTTTTTGGTTGAATTGAAGTGTTTTTTAAATTTAAAATTACAATCTTTTATGGTTAATATATCCACTATTACATTTTTCATAGAACATTAATCTTTTTTAATTGAAAATTTGTTTTTTTTTTTGTTCGGAAATTAATTTATTTAGCTGCAAATTCAACTATTATATTTCTGGATGCAAATTGATCATTTTAATATAAAATTGTTCTTTTTTAAGTTACAAATTCACTACTCTGCTAAAAATTCCTTTTCTTTTGGTTAAAGATTTATCATTTTATTTGAAAATTCATCTCTTTACTTGAAAATTGAACTACTTCGTTGAAAATTAACTTTTCATTTTGTTTAAAATTCATTTCTTCAACTGAAAATTTAACCATTCCATTTTTGGTTGAAAATTTATCTTTTTCAGTTGAAAATTGATGTATTTTGTTAAAAACTCGTCTCTTCCTCATTTTTCCACTTAAATGTGAACTTAATTGATAGAACATGATAAGCAAATCCAACTATTTTTGCTTTAAAATTAATTTATTATTTTTCTTTTGGTTGAAAAGTCTACAATTTTTTTTGTTAAGAATTCAAACTTTTTGGTTAAAAAATTATTTGGTTAAAAATTTGATTATTTTGTTAAAAAGTCACTCTTTTTGGTTGAAAATCAATTTGTTTTAGTCGCAAATTCAACTGTTTGGTTAAAAATTCACTATTTTGTTGAAAATTCTTCTTTTATGGTGAAAGATTAATATTCTGAATTTGAATTCATCACTTTGCTTGAAAATGTAACTATTTTGTTGAAATTTCTTTGTTTTGCTTGAATATTATTTTTATTTACTGAAAATTCAACTGTTCATCTGTTTTGGTTAAGGATTCAACTATTTTTTGAGAATTCGTCCTTTTTGTTTGAATCCAACTATTTTTTATTTGAGATAAAAAAAATTTTGGTTCGATTATCAATTATTACATTTTTCGCTAAGAATTCATTTTTTTTGTTTGTAGATTCATCTCTTGGTAGAAAATTCAAGTTTTTGGTTGAAAATCCAACTATTTTTGTTTGAAAATTAATTTTTTTTGGTTGAAAAGTCTATTGTTTTGTTGGAAATAACAAAATTTTTTTTTGCTTGAAAATTACACAAATTGGCCGACGTTTTTTTTCTTAATTGACTGAAAAATCTTTCTACGTTGACAATTCGACTCTTTGTTGAAAATTCGTCATTTTTTTTGAAAATTTATCTCTCCTGGATGAATTTTGATATTTTTTCTTAAAAATACAACTGTTTGGTTGAAAATTAATCTGTTTTTGTTGAAGATTCAACTATTTGGTTGAAAATTAAACTTTTTTCTTTGAAATATCAACTATTACATTTTTCGTTGAGAATTCATATTTCTTGGTTAAAAATTCGACTACCTGGTTGCATGTTGCACTTTTTTATTAAATATTCATTTTTTTGGTTGAACATTCATCATTTTAGTTGAACTTTCTCTTCAATTGAACATTGAACTATTTTGTTGAAAATTCGTGTTTTTTTAAAATGAAAATTAATTCATTAATTAGATCTAGGAGATTTCAAAATATTTTGAAACATTCTAATTATTTTCAAGGCACTGACTAGTGTTACGGAATTTTCCGTAAAACTAGTCCGGTCAAGTGTAGCGCTAGGATATATAGGGAATGGCATATGTGATTTGAATGCCTGTAAATTTTCCTTAGAATATTTTCTGATTCAAAATCAAAAAGAAAAATGTGTGAAATATTCTTGCAGGGTATATAGTACAAGTTAGCTGATGCTTTGGATTTAGTGATCTATCAAGACTGAGATCCGTGTTGGCTTTTCGTAGTCCAGTCAATGAAGAATTTGAGTAAAAAAATCGACATAGTAGAAGGTGGAATAAAGTTTTTTCGATCTTCTGGTCTTTCGTTATAAGCTCTTTATTGAGCTAAGTAAAATGTCCAGGTTGGGGAAAAATTCAGACGTACGTTTCGTTCGTTCCGATTACCAAGCATCATCAGTAAAAACAAAACATCAACTGTCATAGGTTTTGAAAGAATCTTCGTAAACAACATATAACCTCTATCATTTGTTCCTAAAGAAGGATCGAAATACAAAAAAACAACGAATTATTAAAAAGAGGAAAAACTATTGATAATAAGAATTATTTTGTTAAGTTACGAAAAAACATACCTCAAAAGAGAGAAGAAAAACTATTTTGTAAGAGGTTAGAGTGTATCAACTATAACAGTTGAGAACAAAAAGAATTGTTTGGAGAGATTTTTCCATAGTAAAAGAATTAAGTAACAAAAATAGAGTTACAGAAACAACAGTAAGTACTGTCTGGGGATTGGGACCATGGATGAACATTTTTTTAAAAACGAATTGGTCGAGCACTTACATGACGTCCACAATCCAACAGGCAGAACAAAACGGAAGTCAAACGCAAGGATTCGAAGAAAAAGATTAAGCGGATTATAAACAAGAACGGACCTATGATAAACGCAGGTTATACAAAAAACGCACATAAGCTAGATCAAATCCAGTAATATAAAGTAACTAGAGAGAAACAAAGATGGCGGTTAAAAAATACAAGATGGCGCTTGAGAGTCAAAACATTGAGATTGTCATAAAAATGAAGATGAAAGAAACAACATTGAAAAAATTGTTAGAAAAATTGAATGGAGAAATAAATATATAATAAAAATTTGATAAAGATTGTTTTTAATTTACAAATTGGAAGTACTCTTTATTAAATCAATGTAAAGATTATTGATGTGTTGAGTATCAGATCTTAAATTAATTGAATTTTGGTTTCTAGCAAAGTGAAACATTTCTCTAAAGAGTCTTTTTCTGTAATTAAACTCCATAGAAAGTATTTTTGCATTTTTAAAATCGAAAAGGTGATCAAAATTATGAGATTGTTGAACGAGAGCAGTACCACGACGATCATTTTTGCAATCATTTTTATGTTCTGTAATACGTACATGAAAATACCATATCTTTCAGAATGACCAATATAGCAACTATCACAATCAGAACAATTTATTACATAAATAAAATGTGTTTTGTTTTCTTTTTTGATTGGATCTTTTAAGTTACCAAAACAATTGAAAATGTCTCTTCCGGATTGGATAATTGGAGTGATATTAAACTGTTTGAGAAAATTTTTTCAATTTCGACAGAAATTCATAGTGAGAGGAAGAACTAAAAATCTATTAAGAAAAGAGGAATTTTCATTTTGTGTAATTGAAACAGGATGATAAGAGTTAATAAATTTGATGAGTTCTAATATTTTGTTGACATATTTTCAAAAGATAGTTTGGAAAATTATTATTTTCAAAGGAATTCTTAACTATTTGTATGTTCTTATTAGTGAAACTGTCGTGTGATAATTTGACAGCTCTATCAATCATGTTATTGATTACACTAACTCTATATTTAATATCACAATAAGAGAAAAAATTTAGACATCTACCAGACCAGGATGGTTTCCTAAACCAGTTAGTTATACAACATCATCATGACTGATGATAGTAAGATCTAAAAAGGTGATTTCATTTTCTTTTTCAACTTCAACAGTAAAATTGAGATTAGGATGGTAATTATTAAATCTAGAAATATATCATACATTTTATCTTCAGGAACACATGTAAGAATATCATCGGCATAGCGGAAAAAGAAAGTGACATCATAAGGTATTTGAGATAGGATTTTTTGTTCGATTGTTTCAAGGACTAAGTTAGCAAGAGCAGGAGAAATCGATGATCCCATAGGGATATCACATGTTTGTTTAAAGAATTTGTTGTTCAATTCACAATAAGAATTTTGTGAGCAAAATTTTTTTGTTTCGTGTTGAGTGTTTTAGGTAGCAAGTAAGATTACAAAATTGAGAATCATGAAAAAAATTTCTGCTGAAAACAGCAATTCTCTTTTAATGAAGAAAAAATGACTTTTTTGGATTCGGCTCGATTAACATTAATTTTTAAAAAGTTGAAATTTTTTTAAACTGAAACCTTTAAGTTTGAATTAGAATAGACAACCATGATTCAATTTTTTAAACAACATTTTTATGCTTGATAATAGCAGTTTGAAAATCTCTAAGAATGGGAAAATTCACGAAAATTATGAGTATAATTTTTTTGTTTGAAAATATTAAATGACGGCGTGTTACTCCAATTTAAACTAAATAAGTTTCAGGTAAATTTTTTGTCAACTTTCTAAAAACAAATATTAATCAAGCCAAATCCAAAAGTCATTTTTTCTTCATTAAAATTAATTATTCGTATATTCAGCAGGAATTTTATAAATCATTTTCAATTTAATATTCATACTTGCTACCCAAAACAGTACACAAACAATAAATTTCTACAATTTCTGCACGCATAGAATAAATTTGAAAATTTTGATATTTTAAAGAGTTTCATAAACTTCCCGGCACCACTAAAACTTTTTCAAAAAATTTCGAAAACTTCCAGTGAGTTTCTGTCATTAAGAGGAAAAAATTAAAGGAGTACCTTTTTGAAAAATTCAATTTTTAAGCACCACCCTAATATGGATGTCAAAATATTGTTTAAGGTAAGCTACAAAAAGAAAATTTAAATAAAAAATACAAAATTCAGTGTTCTTTTTCATTTTTTTCAACTTCTTACTTCTTCTAATGTTTTTCTTTGATCAGTGAGGAGTTCCAAAATATTGGAAAAATTTTTAAAGCTTATATAAAAAAATATTAAAAAATCCATGAAAACGACCATGTGAAAAACATTTTTCCTTTCCGTTTTTAATATGTTTAGACTCGTCATTTATTCTAGCGTATGACAAGTAGAAAACCCTCGGATGACCAAAATATCTTTGTATGCTGAGCTAGATATATATAATTTTTTTTAAATACACACACCTCTGTGATATAAAATTTGCTGCATTTACGTCTTGTATTTTCTATAAGTGTATCCAATTTTTTTAGCGAATTTTCATCAACAAAATGTCCTGAATATATCAAAAACGTCTTTTATGGTGCAGTGTCTCAAAATTAATCTCAGGGTAGTCTGTTATATATATATATATATATATATATATATATATATATATATATAACTTTAATATGTAAGTACACTGTAAACAATCCATTGTAATATATACCTTTATGTCCACTGATTCACGTGGTCAAAGGGTTTTTTACAGTGTACTTTAAAAAATCATGCACTTATCTGTATTTGCGTCGATTTTTCATCGCCGGCTTATACAGAGGTTTACTGTATTTTGATTTTAGAGTTGTAAAAAAACAAGAATCAAATCGTTAAAGTACCTAACATATTTTAGAGAACCAATGCTACAAATTCTACGGAGAATGTAAATTTTGTTCAAAAGCATTTTACAAGAATTACCCGCGAACACAGGATTTCCATGTACAAACTCGCGAGTAACATTACACATTTTGGCTCATTTGAGACTGTCATTTTCAAACTCCATTAGCATGTGTTTTGACACTTCATTCACAACCCCAAGACTGAGATGTGTGTCATCAACTTTCGAGAAGATTATAGGAGTATGCGTACAACTGCGTGACACAAAAAT
>JAUMHM010083387.1:0-13352 GCA_032362435.1 Melikaiella ostensackeni
GGAACCTCCTAGACAAAGTGAAATTTTACAGGGCGAGCGATTGAAGAAATCTCGAGCTCGAGGCAACGGAAAGATCAGTTAAAGAACTTATAGAATCCATCATAATCCGAAAATCGATTTTTTGCCTAGTTGGTCCCTTTTCTCGGATCGCGGCACATTTAATGAGGCTTTCAATTGGAAAATAATTGAAGAATTTTAAAGGGTTCAATTTCAAAATCTCAAAAATTCAATTTTTCATTTGAATTTGAAACTATTGCAAGGATTTAAATTACAAATTTTCCAACTATTAATGTTTTCAATTTAAAATAAATGTATTAAATATAGAAGGGATCAAATAAAATTTTTTTGAATTTCAAACCCTATAGATTTCAAATTACCTAAGGGCATAGCAGGATAAGCATGTATGTGCTGCCCCCGCTCGGATCTGGTTGACATTTTTATTTACAATATGTCGCCATTGATTGGAGTTTAAATTGCCTAAAAGATTATACTAGAAAAAAAATTTTATGGGAGTTTATATATATATATATATATATATATATAATATTCTGGGGACTTTTAGCGTTATAGTACTTGTTTTTTCACTTCAACTGTTTCTGCGATATTTACTTGTTTTTTCGTCTATCGGTTCGTTTATCATGTTCGTTTGTTTTTTTTATTAAAGGTGCAGGCTATACAGGTATATAATATTCTTTCCCTTGCACAATCAACCAGTGCACTCTCAGTTGGTTCCCACAGTCACACTTTTGTCACTTCAACTTTTTATGCAATCGTCATTTGTTTTCCATCCATTGGTTCGTTTATCATATTTTTTTGTTTTTGTATTGAAGATACAGGACAGGACAGGACAGTCTAATACTGCATGTGGGTCAGTCAGTTCCCATAGTATGAGGAATGGCTTTATCATGAAATCAGTTTGTTTTCGGAAGATTTATTCTGTTCATTAATTTACTGCGTTCTTCGATGTTCGTATTTCTCTGTTGGCTTGTATTTCTTTCTTGACTTTGTATTTCTCCGAGCTCAGACTTACGAGTATCATTCATTGTTACTTCAACTGTTTTGAGTGTACATTTTTTTTTCGATTACACAAACACCGATTTTCATCCTTTGATCTGTTAATGCAACTTAACGTTGCATGTTATGGTATTCTTATATTTTGAAGCGTAAAATGTTAACGATTCAACGTATAATCAAAAAGTCACACGAATAACTATTAGTCACAATTTATTTACTTTTTGCGCAATCAGCACACGCGAAATTAGTTGAAAATACTCTTACTTGGTTCAATCTTTATTACATTCGATTTGACTTGGTACAGTAGAAAATGTCGGATTCATTGAAGAACCCTAAGTGCGTTGGGTGTAATAGGTTTTGGAATAAAGTACCTGGTCGAAGTAAAAAGATTGAAACTGAAGATGAAGCGAGGAATTTCGGTGATACACTGCAACGAAAAATCGTTGTTCACGATTATTTGTGTGGATATTGTCGACTTTTTCAATATAAAAAAAATAAGCTCGATGTTGAAAACGAAAACGATCAGGTAGAATCAACTTCTGATGATCAAGCAGTCAATATACGACTCAAGCCTCGAGTAGACAATCAAATGATGAAAGGATTGAAGTTCCAATTCGGAGAACCGTATAGACTCACAAGTATTGTTGTATTTGTTCTTTCACAAAAAATATTACTGTCATTCCAGTAGAAGCTCGTTTGTAATCTTTCATTAAGATGAGAATTCATATAAAAGCAGTTAATCGGTTTTGTCAAAGACATTTAATCAAAAATCGATTCTATGAAAAAAACCTTAGCCTCTTAAAGGTACATTCTAATTCGTCAAATCTTACCGCTTCAGAGTTGACAAAAATAATGTAGAATCCCTGCATTGAATGTGATTCTACACTTTATGATAAAATCAGAAATTTCAGCCTTTCCGAAAAGCAGCTTCTTCTCTTTAAAGACTTAACATGGGAGAATATTATACAATTAAGAGACATGTTGTTTTTAATGCGAAGCAGGCAGACCCGTACTAGTCACTCGTACTACTCACGTAGTCACTCAAGCGAAAATCGTGTACCTTTTCAAACTTCGCTCAGGTAACTCTAATGAAATGTTGGCTTCCATTCTTCAACTTGAATACGAACAGCTTGTTTCTGAATATTCAACAGCAGTGATCAAATCATTTGAAGATGTGTTGCCTTATCGTTTTAGAATAACAGCTTCCATCAGAGTTGACCTTATCAAAGACCACACAACCGAAATTGCTAAGACTTTGTTTGAGGCTCATGAAAATTTATTCTTAATTTGTGATGGAACATATGCACACCATCAAAAAAGTTCGAACAATGAGTTTCAAAGGAAATCTTATTCAGGTCAAAAGAAAGTTCCACTTTGTAAGCCTTTTACAATTTGCACAAGTGACGGGTATGTGGTTGATATATTAGGACCATATCCTGCACATCTAAATGATGCAGAGATCTTAAAGAACTCTTTTACAGGATCCGGCTCTTGGCTGCTGTTCACATACGGCAGCAATAGTGTACTGTCTGGTCCATGCAAGATACCTGTATGAAATTGTGAAGGCAGCTGAAATTCTTAGCCAAATGTTTCAGCAGGATAGCACTTTGCTCGTAATTGAGGACGACAGTGATGAAGACTGAGGAGGTCTCACAAGAACACGGTTCGTGAAGGGCGAGAGGCTCACGATAATCAAGCACCCCGATTCGTGGAAGGCAACGGGACTGACGATAATAAAGCGCCCCTGTTCGTGAGAGGCGAGGGAACTCATGATAATCAAGCTCCCCGGTTTATGGGACGCGAGAGGACTTACGATAATAACGCACCCCGATTCGTGAGAGGCGAGGGAACTCACGATAATCAAGAACCCTGGTTCGTGAGATGCGAGGGGACTCACGATAACCAAGGACCCCGGTTCATAAAAGGCGAGAGGACTCACGATAATTAAGCACCTCGGCTTGTGAGAGGCGAGGGGATCATGATAAAAAAGCACTCCGAGTCATGACAGGCGAGAGGACTCACGATCACAAGTACCCCGGTTCGTGAGAGGCAAGGGGACTCACGATAAACAAGCTACATACTAAACAAACTACATACAATTATTATAGGCTAACTACAGGCTTTCAGATCGACAAAAAAACTGTCCTAACCGATTTCTTATTTCTCATTTGAAATTTCGAACTCAAAATTAGAAGTAAGCTAGTTGTAGAGGTGGTGGCCACTGCACGGTGGTGGCTGCTAGTTACACGTACCCACTGTGTAGTGTGTGGCGCATAGGGCTCGGAGTTCACTCGAGATTTTAGATTTTTTCACCTATGTTCTACGCTTTTGATCGTTCTAAAAATTGGATATGTTATACACGATGAATTGAAGACTTTTTAAGTGGAAAATGGCGGCGGTACACCGAGTACAACCCATAGAAAAATTCAAAAACTTTCTGAAACATCCTTTTTGCCCATATTTTTTGAAAAAAATATTATGATTTTTGTATAACATTTCTGCATTAAAATCCATAACATATATATTTTTCATTGAAATCGGTTCAGCCGTTCTCGAGACAAAATTATTTTCGATTTTTCTTCCTACCACCATAACTTCCATAAAAATTTGTTTTCAAGTATAATCTTTGGGCACCTTAAACTCCAATCAATGGCAACATATTGTAAAAATCTCAACCAGATCCGATTGGGCGCAGCACATGCATGCTTATCCTGCTATGCCCTTTCTACTTGGGGATTCGTTTGGAAAGTAATCGACAACGAGCGGTGTCAGAAAACAGATCGTATTTCTACTACAAAAAAAAAGGAAAAAATAAGTAATGGATATTTATGATTTCTGATGAATTGTTGGGAATTCTCCGAAAGTTTCGGGAATTCATTGAAATTTACGGAAACTTGCGGAAATTTATGGGAATTTACGGTCTTTCGAAAAATTTTTTAATGTGTGGAATCTTGCGAAAATGTATGGAAAATTGATGAAAGCTTTTGGACATTTATGCAGAGCTTTAACAAAATTTATGAAAAGTTTCCAAATTGTGGAAGGCTTTAGAGATTTATAAGAGTTCTAAAAATTGACTTTCTAAGAGGAAAATTTAGGAAATTTTATGAGCTTGTTAAGTTTTTATTCACTGTTGAGTATTCTTGTCCCATTTTAGAATATTAAATGGTCTTCTTCCATATAAGAGACCAAACTCCAGGAGACTGGTGCCCTCCTCGGTACACGACAAAAACCGATCATAACTATTACGGTACTGGCTTGGTTTTCATACTTTCCTTTGCATGACCAAAGTTTGGTGGGACTGACGTTATGAACGGACACTCCACCTCACAACGACTTAGCTGCTTAATTTGGACATGATTTTATACTCATGGGATGAATTACTAACATCAAGTTGTGCTTAGGTGTTCACTTTCAACAATGAATAACACAAATAATAATGTAGCCTCGGACAGAATTGATACTTCTACTAAAGAAAGGCATGTTCTCGGAAAAGTTTCACGCGATGAATGGAGATAGGGTGTTTGGAATGCTAGAGGTGTAAATGATCTTGAGGAAAAGGAATTGCGTGATACCATGCGCGTGAAGAAGCTAGATATTTTGTGTGTACCGAAACCGAGAAGAAGGGATGCGAAGTAAGAAACACAAAGAACGGACTCGAACTGTGGTCAGAAGTAGATAATGAATCAGAAAGTACACAAGGAGTCGGTTTGATTATGAATGAGAGAGCAAAACAACACGTCAAAAAGTATGAATGTGTATCACCTAGATTACTGTAGGTTAGAATGAAAGTGGGAATCAGAAGACTATTTATAATAGCTGGCTACGCTCCAGTTGATGGTGACAAGACAGATGTAAAAGATACCTTCTGGGACTCGTTAAATAATATAATAGGGACTTGTGATTCTGGAGAAAGAATAATTCTCCTTGGAGATATCAATGGCTGGGCTGGTGTGCAATGTGAAGGTACCGACAGGGTACTGGGTCATTTCGGAGACCCAAAAATGAACGGTAAAGGGGATAAATTGATTAGCTTATGCTTAGAAAAAGGATTGTTTATTACGAACACTTGGTTCAGACATAAAAAGATCCTCATGTATACTTGGAGGAGAAGAAGAACTAATAATAAGCCGAAGCAGATGCGAGTTAGAATAGAGAATTTGCAGAAACCAGAGGTACAATTGGTATATCGTAAAAAGCTGAATAAATACTTAGAACATCATGAAGAAGACTAGAAGACTGATTTTAACAATAAAAATGTAGAGGGTCCACGGTGGGGCGATAGGGGTGATCGCCCCCACCAAAGTTTCTTCAATTGCAAGTTTAACTCATGTTTTTGACTTGACTCTTCTTTTCCTTTTTTACTTATACAATAAAAATATATATCAGAAACGCATTGTATTTCATATACTTATTCGTATAGAAATAAATTTTTTATCTTTCATTTTCAGCTATCACAAAGTAGCCCCTTCATAACTTTTCGAATCGCCCCCACCAAATTCAGTTTCTGGATCCGCCCTTGCTATCCCGTAGTATTATCCATGCACCCTCTACATTTTCATTTTTTAACTCAGTCTTCTAGTCTTCTTCATGATGTCCTAAATATTCATTCAGCTCTTCACGATATACCAACGGTACTTCTGGTTTCTGCGAATTCTCTATTCTAACTCGGGTTTGCTTCGACTTATTATTAATTTTCCTCTTCCTCCACCCTTGACCAAAGCTCATTTTTGAAACTTAGAGGTAGTGACCCGTTTCGCACTCAGAACCTCTCATAACCCTTGTATCTCTTACAAGCCCTCTGAGTCTCTCATCCTCTACAACAATGTCAATCATACTGTGGCTTTCGCCTTTGCACCAAGTATACATGTGGATCATTTTATGCCTGATCCAAGTATTCGTAATAAACAAGCCTTTTTCAAAGCAGAGGCTAATCAATTTATCCCCGTTACCATTCGTTTTTGGGTCTCCAAATGGTACCAATACTCTGGCGGTACCTTTGCGTTGGACGCCAATCCAGCCATTCATATCTCCGAGTAAAATTATTCTTTCGCCGGGATCGCAAGTACCTAATCTATCATTTAACGAGTTCCAGATGGTATCTCTTACATCCCTCTTGTCACCAGCATAATATGTCAACTCATAATAATCTAGGCGATATTCATTCATACTTTTTGACATGTTTGATGGAAAAAAACAATTTTTGCTCCAAAAATGTCTACAAAAAATGGTATTCTGAGGAAGATGTCATATGGAACATATGTGCATTATGTTATTATGTACTATTGAGTACTTTCTTTACATCTTTCTCTAATCTCATGATTTTTACAGATGTTTTCGATTTCAAATATATTTAATATATTTTTCAGTCTACTTTACATTTGTTTTTTCCAAATATACTGTTAATATAATTAAAATGGCATCCTGATATTTATTATAAATATAATAAGTTTGCTAGAAGGATGCACATAATTTGAGGTATAATAATTGAATGCAATTAAAACTAAATTTAATGATTGAATGTAAAAATATTTTACTATTTCATTATTGCCTCTTTGAACTAAATTCTGACCAAATTTTCACCCAAATGATATATATAAACGTGAGTTGCTGTTTCCTTTCGCATTTCCCAAAGTTTCAGAGCGATATTTTATTTACAGAAAGAGTCAATCGTTCCAAAAATGAAGATTAAAAATCGAGCATTAGTTTGGTCACGTGACTCCTGTTAGACATGCCCTTAACAAGAAAATATGTTTTGACTTCAACAAAAAAACATAAAAAATAAACTTTCAATGAGAATACCAATAAATTTAATAAATCTCTTCGAACTTGGTTAGAAAATGCTGCCATGCACAGATACACATAACTTTATATTGTTTTCTATTTTAGAATAATAAAAAAATCTTCATAAGAAAGTCAATTTCACACTGATCTTAAAGATTTATGATTTTAATAAGAAAATGGAAAGATTGACCAGACAACATTCGATAATAAAAAATGTTTATTTATACTTTCAGGTAATATTTGAATTTAATTAATATATGTTTCATTATTTATAACTGTAGTTATTCTGTAATTTACCCTTGATCAGGAAGTCTAAATTAGCTTCGAAATATGTTGGTCTCCAGTAGTATAAAAAAGGCGGAGAAAAGAAAGAGTGTGAGGTTGGTTTTGGTTGACACTTTCTTTTCCTTCCTCTTTTTTTTTGTTTGTACATTTATTGTACATTTTTCTCTAGTGAGCCGGAAAGCGGGTAGTCTCGAAGTCTAATTTTGATTTGTGAACTTTTTGGGTGTTCCTTTTTCAGTACACAAAAAATTTTCATAAGAAAGTAGGTTTCATTTCGATCTTTAAGAAAGGTTGCTATTATTTGTTTTGGTATTCGACTTGACCTTTATATCGTCCTCTAAAACACATTCGTAGCCGAGTAGGCACGTGCATCGGGCAGCGTTAAGATTGCCGTTTGCAGTTTAAAACATTCATAATTTTTTAACTATTAATCCGATTGAGCTTAAACATTCCAAAAAAGTTCTTTGAATCTTAAACGACAACTTTCTCATTGGAAGTTTGACGTTGCTTCGAAATTCCCTCGATAAACAAAGCGCTTGAATGTTGAAATTCATGATTTTTGCATAGTCTCAAAAAAATTAACAACTTTTTTGTTTATTAAAATATTTACGTTTTTATTTCTTAAATAGTTTCAGAAAACTTGAACACGTAATTTAGTGTTAATAAAGTCGAAAGATTCTGAAAATTGGCTACGTTAGCGTTTTTTACAAGAGAAAAAAGATGCGCCTTGAGATTGTCTACAAAAATCAGTCCTTAAAATTAAAACTCGAACGATTTTTAAAATTGACTTTCAGTATAATATACTTGCCAGGCTGAATCCACGCGTATCACCTTTTGATTGTGAGCGGTTTATTTGAATATCCCTTCAAACAAGGAAAAATTACTAATTTAACTCTTTTGCTTTAACAAAATTTTGTTTTTTTATTAAATGAAAGCATTAGTATATTTATTTAAAATAGTTATTGACCAAGACTTCTCAAGAAAATTAATCAGCAGGAGAAAAATCATAACAACTCAGAAAAAATCAATCTCCTTATATCCAAGATTGCAGGAAACATCGAAGATGCAAGAAACATGCAATTTCTCTCAATGATCTTCCAATGAAACATCTTCACGATACTTGATATTCCTTGAAATATAGCAAAGTCATTCTCGTTATGTAAGGACAGGAAAATGTACAGAAGAAAGATGCACATTCACTCTTTGCAATAAAATTGAAACTTTTCTTATAATTGCAAAAAATATACATAGACTATTGTTATAAATATATTTTTTGAAGTAGCTTTTATAAAACTACATGCAGGGTGGCCACTGACCGGGAAAACAGGAAATTAGCTTGCAATTTTGAGCACCGGGAAACAGCCGGGTATTGGTTTGAAAACGGGGAATTTTTCGGATTTGTTTTTACTTTGGCAATGAATATCGTCTCGTTCTTTGAAAAAAATTTGTCTGGAATTGTACTCAGTGTTACTAACCATCTCCCTTAAAATATCGAAGATCATTTTATATTTAAGATTTTGAAGTTAATGTATCGTTCAAGAATAAATGTTTCTTTTATAATGTATATTAAGGAATTCATAGCTTGTGTTGATGGATCGTTCAAATACTAAAGTTCCTTTTATATTTGAGAATGAAAACTTCCTTTTTAGATATTTGACATAGTAATTACATAGATAACCTGCATTTATGTAATTAGTTACTAATAATTGGCATATATTTTGTCTATAAATATAAAATATACCCACTTCCGGTCATTTCGGGGCCATAAAAGTATAATTTCACCAAATGGAGCACAGATTGAAGTATGATTTCCTATCGAAAACCCAAAATCTTTACTTTAGATCCAGGGTCACAAAAATGCGAAAATCTCCTAAACCTCGATCGATAAAATGGGCCCTTTTCTTTACCCCTTTATTAAAAAATTCTTTTTTCCCTGTTTTCAATAAAATTACCTTTTTTCTCGTTTCTTCGGTTAAATGAATTTTTGGTTCAGAATTCATCTTTTTTGGCCGAAAATTCAACTGTTTTGTTGAACATTCGTCTTTTTGGATGAAAAATTGGTCCTTTTGGATTGAAAATTCCTCTTTTGGTATAAAACTCGTCTTTTTTGGTTGAAAATTATCTCTTTTTATTTGAAAAGTCTACTATTATATTTTGCGTTCAAAATTTACCTCTTTTGGATAAAAATTCTACTATTTGGTGGAAAATTTCATTATTTTGTTGACAGTCATCTTTTTTTGTCGAAAATTCAACTGTTTTGTTGAACATTCGTCTTTTCTGGTTGAAAGTGAATTTTTTTTCGTGAAAAATTTTTCATGAAAAACTTTCAAAGAAAAAAAATTTCTTTTCAAAAGAAAGAAAAAAAAAGTTTCAAAGAAATCTTGAAAAGTATACTATTATATTTTTAGTTCATAATTAATCTCTTTTGGTTCAAAATTCTACTATTTGGTTGAAAATTTAATTATTTAGTTGAAAATCTAGATATTTTCTCAAAAAGTCATCTATTTTGGGTTGAAAGTTGATTCTTTTTATTTGAAAAGTCTAATATTGTATTTTGTGTTGAGAATTTATTTTCTTTGGATACAAATTCTACTATTTGGTGGAAATTTTCATTAATTTGTTGACAAAGTCATCTTTTTTGGTCGAAAATTCAACTGTTTTGTTGAACATTCGTTTTTCTGGATAGAATATCCATCCTCTTGGATTGAAAATTCATCTTTTGGTAGAAAAGTCATCTTTTCTGTTGAAAATATAACTTTTTTGGTTGAAAATTCAACTGTCTTCTGAAAGATTCGTCTTTTTTATTAAAAATTCAACTATTTGGTTGAAAATGCAACTGTTTTTTTGAAATTTAATCTATTTTGTTTGAAAATTTGATCATTTACTTGAAGATTCATCTTCTTGGGTTAAAAATTTAACTATTTGGTTAAAAATTCAACTTTTTTGTTGAAAATTCACCTCTGTTGCTTGATAGTTCAACTATTTGATTCTAAATGGAACTTTTTTGTTGAAAATTCGTCTTTCTGGGCTAAAAATTCATCCTTTTTTCATTGAAAATGCAATGTATTTCGACTTGAAATCTTTGGAATATGGTACTTACTGTAATGTTATTTAAAAGAATTAATTTCCCTATTATTCCCCTATTTTCTTGAAAAATCACCGTATTTCCCCTGCGTTTTGAGAGCATTTTGGGCTGTAAAGTCTGAAATCACTTTTACATAATTTACATTATATATTTTACCTTGGAGTTCTAAAATGTTTAATTCTTTTCAAAATTTATATAATAAAGCAATTAGCATTGCGTAATTATTATAATAAACGCTTTCAAATCAACCGAGGAAAATGTAAATTTTGACCGGGAAAACCGGAAAGTAGCCTGGACTTTTTGTTTGAAGTTTGAATGGCCACCCTGTACATATAATTTGCAGTTTTGATGAATAGTTTTTCCTGAGAAGAGAGTTGAATGAAAACTATAAATAATATTTCACTCTGGCAATGAGCTGTAACGTCGTAGTTAAACGCCCCTTTAATTAACTATCATTTAAATTAATCCTCGACGCCATCTCTCTGGTGAGATCGCCTTATAGCACAGTTATCGACTTAACAGTAATGAATCTTCGCTTAAAATCAATGCAGCATGTTCACGCGGTTTTCAATTACATTTCTATTAGTGCTTCAATCAATTTGCTTCGCCACATCCTATAGTGTATTTTTATTTTCTTATGTGGTATTATATTCCCATGTGAAGATAAATGTACCAAAAGTGATACATTGAATATAAAAAATTAGTAATATACCGTAAACTGGGGCTAAGTGGCGCATATTTGGGGAAAGCGGCGCAACTTTAATTCTGCATTTAAACGCGGTATTGCTTCTTCTAGGTTTTTCAATTGAAATTTTTCAATTTTTAGTTGCAAGCTTCTATATTTTTTACCTAGAAGACGCAAATATTGCATTCAGAAATGCAGAATCAAGGGTGCGCCGCTTTCCCCCACATGCACCGCTTAGCCCCAGTTTACGGTAATGATATAAGAACCTAGAAGCGGACTGGAATTTACCAACCGACCCGGTAAAAGTCTTGCAGATCAGCCCCAAGAGCGGTTCTGCGCAATTATTATTTTAAATACTTCAAAAGATTTCAAAAGACCTGAAAGATCTCCAGAGATTTTTAAGAATTTCAACAGATTTTGAGGCATTTAAAAGTATTGCAAAGGATTTCAACAGCCTTCAACCGAATTCCAGAATTTCCAAGGATTTATTTTATTTTAAGGGATGAAGGCATGAAGCTTTTAAACGTTTTAAGAAATTTTAAAAGATTTCAAAGATTTTAAGACAGTTGAAGGAATTTCACAAAAATTAATTAAGGGATTTAATATTATTTCAAAGACTTCAAGGAATTTTAGGAGATTTGAAAAAATTGTATGATATTGCAAAGAATTTCGGAAACTTATTCATAAGGGTTTTGAAAGATTTCATAGGATTAAAAATGTTTTAGGGTGTTTTAAATGATTCCAATGGACTTCAGAGAATGTCAAAGATTCTAAAGGATTTAAAGGGATATTCACGGGATTTCAATAGATATGAAATTTTCTAAACATTTTTTTATTTCTCTATACATTTTAAAAAATTTCATAAGGATTAAGGGATTCTGTTGGATTTCAAAGATTTGAAGAGATTTTAATATATTTCAGGGGGTTTCACAGGATTTCAAAAACGCCATGCGGTCTTAAAGAATGTCCTTAAATTTTGGAAGATTTGGCAGGATTTCATAAGATTTATAAGATTTTAGGATAATTTAAAAGCCTCCAAGTAATTTTCAAGAGCTTTAAAGTTTCAGGGAATTTGAAAGGATTTCGAAGAATTTGAAAGGATTTCGAAGAATTTGAAATCTTTTAGGTTATTTTATAAGATCCTAAGAGGTTTAAAAAAATGTCAAGGACTTTTCAAGGATTTGAATGGTTTCTAGGTATTTAAAAAAATTTGCATAAAGTTTTGAAGAATTTCAGAAGATTTGAAAAGATTTTATAGGACCTTAAAGTTTTTAGGACGTTTTAAAAGATTTCAATGGATTTTCAAAGATTTTTAAGAATTTTAAATATTTTAGGATATTTTAGAAGATTCCAAAAAATTTTAAATAGATTGCAGTAATTTGAAGGGATTTCAAAAGATTTGAAATATTGAAGAGTATTTTAGAAGTTCCTAAGAGATTTAAAAACTCTCACGGTACTCCTAAGGATCAATAATTTGAAAGGATTTTATAAGACCTATAAGGTTTTCGAGCATTTAAGAAAATTCCAAGGGGTTTCCAAAGATCTTAAAGAATTTTCAATAGATTTTAAGAATGTGAAGGGATTTCAAAAGATTTGAAATATTTTAGGGTATTTTAAAAGATCTTAAGAGATTTGAAAAAGGTCAAGAAATTTCTAATGATTTTTACGATTTTTAGGTGTTGAAAAAAATTTTCATACAGTACAGACCTATAAGGTTTCAGAATATTTTAAAAGATTCCAAGGTATTTTAACGGATTTGATAAGATTTCCAAGGATTTCAATGATTTTAAGGGATTTTAAAAGCTCTTAATGTACTTTATTAAAGTTTCAGGATTTCAGAAAATATCAGATTTCATTGAATTTCAAGGAGTTTTCAACGGATTTTAACGGATTGTAAAGATTTGAAGTGATTTTATATTATTTCAACAGGTATACAGGGAATTCATAAGATTTCAGGGATTTTATTATAATTTCCAAGATTTTAAGGGTTTTCATTTTTTTTAAGGGCCGTTGAAAAGGCAAGTCGAAAGGTTCATCAAGAAACTAATAAGTTTTTTAAAGAAATACTTTATGATCGGTTTTACATGAATTATTATTCGAGGAGAAAAATCAATTCCAATATCTTTCACTGAGTACCAGAAGTTTAGCAATTCATTTTCACTTTGATCTTTTCCGGAAGAGTATACTACACATTTTACATTTGGAACTAAGCATACTAAGCATGTAATGAAATTAACAAACGATCATGGACTAGATGATGCAAAGGTATGATGCAAGTCTGAGACTCAGTCCCAAAATTTCATCGTGAAAATGAGTTGCTAAACTTCAAATATTCAATCTTATCAAAGATAGATTTGGAATCCATTTTATTGTATCCATTTTGAAGCATGCAGTACGTTCTGTAATAAAATTAACAAACGGTCATGGACTAGATGACGCAAAGGTGCGGCAAGTCTGAGACTCAGTCCCAGAATTTCATCGTGAAAATGAATTGCTAAACTT
>JAUMHM010083388.1:0-13350 GCA_032362435.1 Melikaiella ostensackeni
ATGTGGATCTTTTTATGCCTGAACCAAGTGTTCGTAATAAACAAGCCTTTTTCTAAGCATAAGCTAATCAATTTATCCCAGTTACCATTCGTTTTTGGGTCTCCGAAATGGCCCAATACCATGTCGATACCTTCGCGTTGCACACCAGCCCAGCCATTCTTATCTCCAAGTAAAATTATTTTTCCGCTAGGACCGCAAGTCCCTAATATATCATTCAAAGAGTCCCAGAAGGTATTTTTTACATCCCTCTTGTCACCATCAACAGGAGCGTAGCACGCTATAATAAATAGTCTTGTTATTCCCATTTTTATTCTAACCCATAGTTATCTAGGTGATATGCATTCATACTTTTTGACATGTTTTCCTCTCTGATTCATAATCAGACCGACTCCTTGGGTACCATATGATTCATTTTCTACTCCTGACCAAAGTTTGAGTCCGTCCTCTATGTGTCTTACTCGACATCCCTTCTTCTTTGTTTCTGGTACACACAAAATATCTAGATTGCTTGTGCGCATCGTATCCCGCAATTCATTTTCCTTAAGATCATTCATACCTCTAGCATTCCAAACACCTATTCTCCATTCATCGCCTAAAACTTTTTCAAAAACATGCCTTTCGTCAGTAGAAGTGTCAATCCTATCCGAGGCATGCAAAGGAAAATATGAAAACCAAGCCAGAACCAAAGAAGTTATGATCGGTTTGAGTTGTATACTGAGGAGGGCACCGGTCTCCTGCAGTTTGGTCTCCAAGATGGAAAAAGACCATTTAATGCTCCAAAATGTGACAAGAATACTCCACGGCGAATAAAAACTTAACAAGATCATAAACTTCCCTGAATTTTCCTTCTAAAAAGTCAATTTTTAGAACTCTTATGAATTTCCAAAGCCTTCCATAATTTCGAAAACTTTTCATAAGTTTTCTCAAAAGTCTGCACAAATTTCCAAAAGTTTCCATAACTTTCCATATATTTGCGCAAGATTCCGTGCATTTCAAAAATTCTCCACAGTCCGTATATTTCCATACAGTTCCGTAAATTTCCAAAATTTCCGCAAGTGTTCATAAATTTACATTTTTTCCGGCAATTTATTGGAAATCATAAATTTTCGCTAGCTTTTTCTCAGTAGTAGAAAAGGAATCTATTCTCTGATACCGCACGTTGTGGACTACATTCACAACGAATCTTCCACTAGAAATTTGAAACCGTGAATATGGTGACTGGCGATGTTTTTTTTAAGATTTCCTGCATAATTTCGGAAACTGTTCCTTTCAAGTCTAAGGCATTTAAAAACCTTACGTTTTGCATAAGATGAAATATGACAAGTAAAATATTGATCGTAAATTGCACTTTCAGTGGAGGAAATGCCCACTGCACATAATAAACATTTTCTAAAAATCGTGTGAAGTGTGGACAATTTCTTACCTGGTTACATTTATTAAATTTAAAAAAAATTTATAAGTATTTTTCGTCAAAATGAAACCTTGTCTGTTGTATTCCTTAATAAAAAAATTACCCAAAGAGCTTTTAAAACTTGAATTCCGAACATGCCACCGGAATTAGTGTTTTTTTTTGAAAATCTTAAAAAGTGTGAATGATTTTTAACTTCGGGCACATTTGTTGAATTTTATAAAATATATAAGAGTTTGTTGTCAGAGTGCAACATTGCTTATTGTATTCTCGGATGGAAAAACTATCAAAAAAATCTGCCTGCTGCGCGGGCACATTTCCGTCCCGGAGAATTGAATTATCACTTTTCTCAGTTTGATTTTTCATGGCTAAAACCATAAATATTGGCAGTGGGAGGCTGGCTAACGAACTTGACCCGTCTTTTTGGACCACACACCAGTGTGCAAAAGGAAATTCAAATTTGAAACTTCCTCCGAAAGTTATTGCGTCGTCAGACAACAGACAGACAGGCAGACCGACAGGCAGACATTTTCGTGAGAACCATTTTTTCTGACTCAGGGGGTCTCAAAACGTCGAGAATTGACGAAAACTGGATGGGTCCAAATTCACATGAATCTAAGACATTTAATCATAATTGATGAGAATGTAAGAAAGTAACTGAAACTCTTAAGAATTGCTTAAACTGTGCATTTTTTTATGAAATTTGTTTATAACAATCACAAAATTGTCATGAAATTGAAAAATAGTTTATTGCAACATCACTCCCAAGTCAAACAAAGCACTTTTTGGAAAAAAGTACCTCAAACACTCAAAAACTGCTCAAACTGCGCATTTGTTTATTAAATTTGTTTATAACAATAAGAAATATATTCCATTTTGTCTTCATATGTTTTAATGTTACTTTAAATTGGATTGAAAACCAAAATCTCTTAATAAATATGCAAAATCACTCAAAAACCACCTACCATTGTTTATGACAATACAATTGTTAACAACAATTTATTAATTTATAATAAACTATTAGGTTATGTTACAAGAATGTTTATTTATTGATTGAACACTAAAATCAATCATTTTGAATGAATTGCGTGTTATTATAGTAACAATATCTTAAATTTTACGATTTTTGCCAACCTTGTGTATAAATAAAGTAAACAATAATTTTTTTTCAAATCGGCCTCGAAGGATCTTTCAAGAATTTAGTTAGCTTCAATTTTCAAACAGAAAATTCTCGATCGGTTGAAAATTGTAGCCGGAATTGTATTTTGAACATTTCTTCGTCATTTTGTCCCACTGTGCGCCGTGCGAGAAAAGCTATCACTTCACCCTGATACGATTGCAGGAGATCCCATACTATTTCGGTATGGATTCCTTGCAACGAAGGTCTTAGGCCACGCCTACTTGCGACTTACTACCTCGCAAGTTTAGATTCCGCGGACACATGCGCGATGAGCCTTAGGCCTTCTTTACAACGAACCCATGCCGAAATAGTATGGGGTCTCTTGCAATCGTAGCAGGGTGAAGTGATAGCTTTTCTCGCACTGCAATACTACTTTCAAAGCATCAAACGTCATACTTTCTCAGTACGAGACATACAATGCTTGAGATTAATGAATTCTGGTTAGGAAAACAAGAAAAAAACTGCTGTAATCGCATGAGAAGTGTTCATGCTATTATAGCTCGATTTTTTTCTTCGTGTAGCGAGGAAAATGTCTTGCCGAGATGATCGCATACAGCATTATTTTCGTAGCTTGAAATATTTTCAAGTCTTATTATGACCTTCTTCTTGAAAGTAAAATACTTTATATTACAAGATTGAATTAACTGAAAAACGAATAAAAATGAGATGAAGCAGCTTTTGCCGCACAGAATCCACATTGTATGTGAATTAATAAGATTGGTTATAAAATGTAAAATAATATTGCACTCATATAAATTATAGGGAATTCAACTTAATTAGTGTTGAGTAATTGTAAACTAATTAATTGCACTACTTAATTGTAGTGACTGCACAATAAGGTGGTTTCGAGAAAATCATTTGAGAAATATTTTTCTCACATTACCTTTGAAGTCACAAACTAAATAACATTACATATATATTTAAAGTTTTCATATTTAACGGAGATTCTACAATAAATAACTATTGAGTACTGCATAGAGACGAATAAAATTGAAGAAGTCAATAAATCGAATATAGAAGATAGTATGTTCCATGTAAAATAGTAGAATAAAAAAAAATTTTGAAATTTAATACGATATCTTCCGGAACTGATGTTCTGATGTGTCAAATTGTATGAAAGAATTCTCAGAAGGAATTATTCACTTCACTAATTTATTTTCAATATTTTGTTTGAATTTTTAAATATCAAATATCAAAAATAAGAGTCTTTTTTGCTTTTCATGCTTTTTCAAAATTGCAAAAAAGTGTTTTTTTTTAATGCATTCAAAATTCAAGATTATGAAATTAGAAAATGCACGCACTAACGCTTAAGACTGAACAATATGAAATTTTAGATGTTGAGGATTAATATTAGTTTTTTTAGTTTTGTGACTTTAGGGTCCGTAAATGATGAAGAAGATTTACATTTCCATCAGGTGTTTCGGCTCCATATATGGGCCATCGCACAGAGGTATGGCATAATTATGCCAAATTTTAAAAATCACGAATGTTGAAAATACCGAAAAAATAATGACCGAAACAGAAAGTTCCCGCAAAATAAAGATTTCCGAAATTTTAAGCTGCCATGAGAGAATAAAACAACCAAAAATGTATGTTTCCAAAATTTAGAAACACGAACTCTCAAATTCCCAAAATTAGTAAATTGCCGAATTTTGAAATTCCCGGAAATAGTATTGTCGAATTTTCAAATTCTAAAGGAAATCATTTTTAACAGCACACTTAAAAAAATACCTCGTGTAAAAAAAGATAATTATAACAAAAAAAACTATTTAATTAATTTTTTTATTTTCGCGGGAATCTGAAAATTCGTCAATTTACTATTTTCGGCAACTAACTATCTTGCAAGATATGAATTTTCGGCAACTTACAATTTTCCAAAATTTCGAATTTCGGCAATTAATTATTTTCCGCAATTTGATTTTTTGGCAACTTACTATTTTCAAGAATTTGAAAATTCGTGTTTCAAAATTTCGGGTAGTGGGATAAAATAGGAAAACGAGGTTCAAAATAACTTGCAGAGAGCAATTCTTGACCGATTTTGGATTAAAAAAAAAAAAATTCAGCATTAGATTTTGAAGAGATTTGTGGCCTGATTTTATTTTTTTTCTCCAAACTTTTGTGTTGAAGCAAATAGTGAAAAAAGTCGATATATTCTTTTTTTTGTTTATCTTTGAAAAAATGTTTTTCCTTAGCTCAACAGGTCTAGACATAATGCATGGGGGTATTTAAAAACAAAAAATATTTCCTTCTTAACTTAATTGTTATAAACAAATTATTTTAATAAATAGTCTATATTTTGGATTTTTCGTTTGCAAAGTATATTTTCGCGATAAAATTACTTTCTTTTATCGGAAAAATGATACTCGATCATGAAAAATCATCATATGATACTATTGATCAATTTTATAATCAAATTATATAAACAAATGCCCAGTGTGGACATTTGAAGGCAGAAAGAAATCGTTTATTCACTCAACTTTCCTCAAATTATGTCACTAGTGTTGTTTAATGATTGAAAATTGCCATCAAAAATTTTCTATTGATTTTATAAACAAATTATGTACTCGTAAGCAAATGCACAGTGTGGACATTTGAAGGCAGAATGAAATAGTTTTTTCTCTTAATTTACCTCAAATTATGTCGCCAGTAATGTTTAATGATGGTAAATTGTTATACGATTTTTTCATTGATTTTATAAATAAATTATATAAACGAATACCCAGCGTAGACATTCAAAGGCAGCAAGAAATCATTTTTTCTCTCAATTTTCCTCGAATTATGTCTTCAGTGATGTTTGAAAGAGGAAAATTGTCATCCGATATTTTTAAATAATTTCATAAATGAATTCTCTGAACAAATGCCTAGTGTGGACAAATTTACATTTCCAACAATTTCTGCAAATACTTCTCCACTAAAATTAAAAGGAACAACAAATAATAAACATCACTGGCAACATAATTTGAGGCTAATTGCGAAAAAAAAACGAATTCTGTTTCTAAACGTCCGCACTCAGCATATATTAATAAAATTCCATATTACTAACCATATATCTAAAAAAAATTAAGCGAAGAAGCGCATTTTTTCTGCCTTTACACATCCGCACTGAGAATTTGTTTATGTAATTTGTTCACAAAATTAATAAAAAATATCGGTAACAAAAACTCATGAATAAACGTCATTGGCGACGTAATTCAAGGAAAATTAAAAGAAAAACCTCTTTCTGCTTTCAGATGTTCATACGGTGCATTTATTTATATAATTTATTTATGAAATTAATAGGAAGTTTTGGATGAAAATTTTCGATCATTAAACATCACTGGTGACATAATTCAAGGAAAATTAAGAGAAAAAAAAACAATTTCTCTCTGCCTTTAATTGTCCATACTGGATATTTGTTTATATAATTTGTTTACAAAATCAAAAAGTGATATCGGATGACAATTTCTCATAATCAAGTATCATTTTGCCGATAAAAGAAAGTAATTTTAACGCAAAAATGTACTTTGCAAACGAAAAATCCATAATGTAGACCATTTGTTAATTTTATTTGTTTATAACAATTAACTCAACAGGAAAATAATTTTTTTGCTTTTAACTACAACCGCGAAATGATTCCAGTCATGCTGAGTAAAGGAAAAATTTTTTAACGAAGGTAAACAAAAAATAATAGAAAATCGACTTTTTCCACCATTTGCATTAACATAAAAATTTAAACAAAAAAAAATTTGTAAATCAGGCTACACAAATCTCTTTTAATTTTAATGATGTATTAAAAAAAAAATCCAAAATCGGTCATGAATTGCCTTCTACAAGTTATTTTGAACCACGTTTTTCTATTTTATTCGACCGTGCGTCTGATGGAAATTTAAATCTTCTTCATTATTCACGGACCTCAAAGTCACAAAATAAAAATAAAAATAAAAAACTAGTATTATTTCTGAGCGTGACAATAAGCCACGAACAATTTGGGATTTAAAAATTGTCAAATATCTTTGAAATTTCGAATTTTTCATACCAAAACAATCATGATAGAGCAGTTTCAGAGTAGACAAAATAAAATAATTAGCAGTTTTAAATTTTAATATAGCAGAATTAAAAAAAAAACCAAACTGCATGTGTTTCAAATTGAATTATTACATTCTCATCGTGTATGACAGACTTGAGCATAATGATGATAACGATGATTGGAGACGAATGTAGTTTTTGCAGTTCTTGAAAATCATTAAAAATATTGGAATCACAAAATTACCAATAAAAGAAATAATCACGACAATTCTCCTAAATTTAATTAAAATTTGATTCCATCATTCAGGGCCTGAATACGAAATTAGCAGACAAATATTTCAAAACTGTTATTACATACACTACCGTCGGAAATTATCTACACGGCTAGCGGGAGTGGCACTAATAATAATCACTGAAGACTTTGAAACCCCATAACTCGGTCGGAAGTGAGGCTAGAAATTTTTTTAAAAGAACACTAGAAAGTTTACAAAATTCTACGTCAAATGACCTCAAATAGAAATATTTCTAATTTTTTAAAGAGGATATATCACGTGAGAAGTTTTTTAAAAACAAAATTCAAGAATTTCTCGCATTTTGTACCTCAACTTCAACTCGTATCGTGACCGAGGGAAGTTTTAGCAAAAAATTGAAATTAACAGGACACAATCTTCGAAATCTTATATACAATTTGAGCCGATGAAACTTAAAAAATCTTCACGGGCTCCCGAGTTATGACTGAAAATGTCGAAGCATGTCTGTGACGAGTTTCAATCGGCGTAAACCGACTAAAACTCGACGCAGACATGCTTGGAAATTTTTAGTCATATCTTGGCAACTCGTGAAGATTTCTTGAGATTTATCGACTGAAATTGAAGATCGACTTTTAAAGATTACGTCCTGTAAATTTCAGATTTTTTTCACAGACTTTTTTTGGTCAAATCATTGTGTGAGTTGAGGTCGAGGTACAAAATTCGAGAAATTTTCTTAGTTATTTTAAAACTTCTGTCTTTATATATGGTATCCTGTTCAAAAACTCAGAGATCTTTTCATTTCTACAATTCGGGAATGTTTTCAGCACTCGTCTATAGCTCGCGCTTGCGAGCTCGCCTCCGACTTGTGCTGGAAACATTCCTGAGTCGTAGAAATTTGTAAAAGATCTGTCCCGAGTCATAGACCTAACTTTATTTATTACTCCCTAAGAATTGGTCACATTTTATGATTGTGTTTGACCGCCGACCGGCAGATGATACACTGTTGACATATGAAATTCGAGTTTAACTTTAGCAGTTCGAAAAACCTCCGCGGGTGGCGACACTTTCTGCTATACTATCCCTGCTACAGATATCGACCTTTACAAACACATGGCTATCTCCAACACGATATTGACACACTATGATGATTGTGAGCCATATTCTTTCGCTGACATCATTTTCTACTCCCTAGGGAGTGGAAGGTACATTCTACTCCCACCGCTCGAGAAACGAGTCTATGGTCCCGCTCCACAGGTATGAAAATAGGTCGAAATCATGGGGGTGTTATAAGAATATAATTATGTCATATCAATGATTCAAATGATACGATACTTTAGCGTGATATCCTTTGTGGTCAACATGGTAGTTCACATTCTGTATTCTTCCGTCGGGAAGCAACACGTGGTAACGTCCTTTGGTAATATCACCATGCCGACGTTCCTCATGCCCAAAGTCATTTCCGGTCCCGTGGTCAGTCACTCGGTAACCGAAATTGTACTTTCCGGCGTACCGTGGCTGAAATCAAATCGATGTTTATGAGTTTTCTGTGTGCAAGATGCGCGGCTATAAATGTCGAGATGAATTATGCACGTAACTGTCAAGGAACTTGAATATTTTCACAAGAAATTTATAAGAAATGAGAACAGAGAAATCTCTTTTTATCTCTTCAGATACTATTTATTGTTTAACTTGACCCATTCATCATTCTAACTTCGCATTACGGATCCACTGTCGCATAAGCTTTATTTAAATCCCTCGTTTAAAGTTTCTATTTTTCCGAAACATTTTGTTTATAATTGCGTCGTTTGAATATAAGTAATTGTTTCAAGAATTTCATGTTTGAGAAAGCCAAGGGCTTCAACTATAAATTTTTGTGAATGTTTCTCTTAGTTTTTTTTTTCAGTAGCTAGGGAGAGGTTAATAACTCGGACTTTTGGTGTACACTATATTGCAAGATTGCATGAGATTGCAAAAGATTCCATGGGCAATAGGAAATTCATTATAGAAAAACATTATATAAAAAACGAATATAGGATAATCAGCATTGATATAAATGATAGATAAATATTGAAGGAATTAATGTAAAAAGTAGAGAAACTACAAAGGAACGATTTATTTCAGACAACTCATAATCTCATATGGAAGAACTATAAAAAATAGCGATTTGGCACATATAAACTTTACACATCAAAAACCTGTAAATTTCTTTGATACCTTTAAAATCGCTTGAAATGTCATTGAAATCCATGAAATCCCTTCAAATTCGTAAATTATCCTGAATTTTTCAAAATACTTGGAGGTCCTATAAAAACCCATTAAAATTTAAGAAATTTTTTCTAATTTCTGGACATTTTTGGAAATCGTAAAAATCCATTAAAATGAGTGAAAATCATTGAAATCCCTTGAATATAAATAAAATTGAACTTCTTCGTTGAGGTTCTCTAAAAAGAAACTGTTAAAAGTCTTAGAAATTTTTGAAATCCCTTAAAAACCTTGGAGATTCGCAAAATACTTTAAATCTTTTGAAATTTCTTGAAATACCTTAAAATCCCTTGAAACTTCATTCTCTAGAATCTAGTTCTCTAAAAATGCCTTTCAATCATTGAAAATCAACGAATTTCATAAAAGTCCCTTAAAATTTGTTGAATGTCTTGAAATTCTCTGGAACTTTTAAAGTAACTTACAATTTTTGAAATCGTTTAAAAATTGTTTAATTCTTTTTCATGTCGTGAAATTGTTGAAATCCCTTGAAATGAAATTTTACTTATTCCCTAATGTTTTCTAGAAATTCGTTGAAATCCCTTAGAATCCCCTGAAACCTTTGGAAACGCTAGAAATCCCTTGAAATTTAATTCTCTAGAATTTTATTTCCTAGGAATCCTTTGAAATTTTTGGAAATACTACAAAATTCTGTGAAATTCCTTGAAATTTTTTTAATTTCGTGAAAATTCTTTGAAATTTTCTCAGACAACATACCACAAGCTGGGGCCAAGCGGCGCATGTGGGGGAAAGTGGCGCACCTTTCATTGAGAAATTTTAAATGCTATATTTGCTTATTCAAGGTAAAAAATATAAGGGCCTGCAACTAACTATTGTAAAGCTTCAATTGAAAAACGTAGAAGAGGCATTATCGCGTTTTAAAAACAGAATTAAGTGTGCGCCGCTTTCCCACAAATGCGCTGCTTAGCCCCGGTTTACGGTAAAATCTTAAAAATCCTCTGAAATTTATTTAATTCCTTCACATCTCTTGAAATTGTTGAAATTTCTTGAAATGAAATAAATTTATTCTCTTAAGTTCTGTATAAATTCGTTGAAATCCTTTAAAATCTCTTGAAATCATTGAAAATCGTAAAAATATATTAAAATAAGTAGAAATCATTAAAATTCATCGAATATAAATAAAATTGAACATATTCTTCAAAGTACTCTAGAAAAAACATTCAAATATCTAGAAACCTTTGAAATTCCTTGAAACCTTTTAAATCCTTGGAGATTCAATAAAATTCTTTAAATCTTGTGGAATTCCTTGAAAGGCCTTAAAATCTATTGAAGTCTTTGTAATCGGTAAGAATTCCTCGAAAATCAATTTAATTATATGTGTTTTCCAAAGTTCTCTAGGAATCCCTTAAAATCTCTGGAATTTCTACAAAATTCTTTGAAATCCCTTGACATTTTTGAGATGTCTTGAAAATTCTTTGGAATCTTTTTAGATAACATGAAATCTTTAAAATTCTTTGAAATTTGCTTAATTCCTTCATATCTCTTGAAATTGTTGAAATCTCTTGGAATAAAATTTGATTTATTCCCTTTAGTTCTATAGAAATTCGTTGGAATCCCTCAAAATCCCTTGAAATCTTCGGAAATTGTAAAAATCTATTAAATAAGTAGAAATCATTCAAATTCCTATATTTAAATTAAATTAAACATATTCCTTAAAGTACTCTAAACAAATATTCGAATAACTAGAAACCTTCAAAATTCCTTGAAACCTTTTGAATCCTTTGACATTTAAAAAAATCTTTGGAATCGCTAGGAATCTCTTGAAATTTTATTTCATTTCATTTATTTTCCTGAGTTCTTTAGAAATCTGTTGAAATCTTTGAAAATCCTACGAAATTCTTTGAAATCCTTCGAAATTTTAGAATACACCTGAAAATCTTTGAAATCTCTTAAAATCCCCTGATATGTTTGGAAATATTTGAAATCATTTCAAATCTCGTGAAATTCTTATAAAATCTTACGAAATCGCTTAAAATCCGTGGAAATTCTCTAAAATTTCTTGAAATTCGTTGAAATCGTTTAACTCTTTTGAAATTCTGTAAAATCCTCTGAAGTCTGTCGAATCCTGTGAAATCTCTCAAAATAATTTGAAATTCTATGTTAAGTAAATAAATGAATCATTCGTTTGTAGTTTCTCTATTTTTTTTGCATCAATACTTTCAATAATTTAACTTTGTTTATTTCCATAATGATTTTTCTAGAATTACAAAAATATATGGTAATAAATTTTCGAATTAAAATCACCTTATGGGGTTTTAAATTAAAAAGTCATTATGGATTCGTATTCGCTCAAGAGTTCCAGTAGAGGTTTAAACTTTTTAGAGAGATTGTGTTTATTTTTTCAAGTAACTTGTGATGTTCGCTGAAAGTTTATACGACCTAATTAATAAATATGAAGAGTCGACGTATTTACTTCAGCTTCTTTTTTTAATTCCAGATTATGAGTTCTTCCACTCTGAATTATTTGAAATTGATTCTTTACATTCCGCTTTTGCATATAAAATTTTACAGTAGTTCAAAAATTAAAGCTCACTTTTTAATGGAATGAGTTATATAGGTTTTAAGTCAGACTGTGATTGAGTTGAATTTTATCTTCTCGTTAGATATAGGTAAACTTTGAGTTCGTCGAATCTCATTATCCTCTGTCAGTTTGTATAAATCGTGCAGTGACTCGTATTAGGAACCTTCAGTTTCTGGAATTTAGTGAAATTTCGGAAGCTGACGTTCCACAACGGTCCCACAAGCGCTAGCGCAAATCTCGGTGTACCGCAAATCCAGGATTCGGGAAAACCTGATATATTGTATTAGACTCTCAGTTACATGACGTTATACGATGCCATTATCATCTGCCATTTTTCATTTAACATCCCATCTGTCCAATTCCCATAAGAATATAATTTTTCCATAATCGATTTTGATAATAAAATTCTAGACCTACTCGAACCATCAATTACTTTCAATTCTCTTACTGTTTCTATCAGGAAATTCTACTCGGAATTTTTCTTCTTTTATTCAAATTTAATTTGTAATATTATACGAGATTATGGTTTAGGCATAACTTTCAAAAATACACTGCAGACTAGAGAATATTTTTTATTAAATGGTATTTCAATAAGAAAGATAAATGGTGGATTGCATGTCATTTCATCACACTGATCTTAGTCACTGAATGGGATTCGGCTGTAACTTGGCAGATTTTTTCCTTGAGCAGTGAAAAATAATCCCGTCAAGTATTTTCTGAAAATTCAAAAAATTAGCAAAGATACGGGACTTTGAAATTTTTGGTTACTTTTTTGTTTTCTCCTTCTTTATTTGTTTATACTCTTTCTTTTTTACGGGTTTGAGAGTCTTTACAGAACCACAACATGCTTTCTTATCGACAATCGTTATGTACTGCCTCTCCAACTATTTCTTACATGTCGTCTTAACCACTGTACTTAATCCTAGACGCTTGCGACTTTGCCCTGGGCTTCCGTTTCCTCTTACTACTGCCAATCTAAAAATTGTAGCTCTGTTCCGCAACACTACTTCATTACTCTTCTTCTTTTGGTTTTTCTTTACTCCGTGCAACCAGTTCTCTCTTTTTCAGCTATTCCAGCTTCTTCATCCATTTCTTACCCCAACCACTCCCATTCAGCATCTATTTTATTCTCTCTTTCATACTCTCCTTTGTCATCTTAACACTTCTCTGACACATACAATAATGATTACTGCTCATACCTACATTACATAGATTCTCTTCTTTATTCACTTAATACCTACATGCTCCTGCCCCTCTACAATTCCGAATCTCACCACTCTATTCCATTTCTTCTACTCTTTAATCTTTTTTAGGTATTCCGACTTCCCCTCACTCTTTACCATCCTATAATAGCTATTGTACCTTGACTTCGAGATTTTTTCCTATATTTCCTCTCCCTTGCCCTTATCCCTTCCTGGGCAGCTCAAACTCACCCCCATGACCAATCTTAAGAATCTCTCATTCAGACTCTCCACACTCTTATGCCCATTCTATCCCTTCTGCCCTTCTACAATTCCGAATATCACCACTCTATTCCATTTTCTCTACTCTTTAATCTTTTTTAGGTATTCCGACTTCCCCTCACTCTTTACCATCCTATAATGACTATTGTACCTTGACTTAGAGATTTTTTTCCTATATTTCCTCTCCCTTGCCCTTATCCCTTCCTGGGCAGCTCAAACTCACCCCCATGACCAATCTTAAG
>JAUMHM010083389.1:0-13348 GCA_032362435.1 Melikaiella ostensackeni
ATTTACCTTTTTGACGGAATAGTAGAATCTGCGATGGAAGATAAGGGTTATATAAGGCCAGGTTAGGTTAGGTTAGGCTAGGTTATGTGAGTTGAAGTTAGGTCACGTCAATTGCAAGAATGGACTCATCCGCTGATATAGGCTTTCCAAAGTCAAAGCTTCTCAAATTCTAAAATCTGAAATTGTTATTACGTCCGAAAAAGTGCACTTCAACACTAAAATTGTGAGGCAAATATTTCGGATCAAATAAGAAATTTACCATCATGAAGTCCTTCGCGTTGCATGTAAATTCTTTATCCTTGATTGTCAAGTTATTAATTTAGCGCTTAACAGTAAAATGATTTAATTTTAAAAATCGTGATGCATGAATGGAAAATCAATAAATTTCAACGACTTAATTTCAAGATTCTAAATTAGGAACGCTTCAATGTTCAAATGAAGTTTGAAATTGTTTAAATTTTTACGCTTCGGCTTTGAATTTAATTTGATAATATTTCCCAATATTGAACATTTCAAAGTAAAATTTAAAAAGTAAGACAATTTCAAATTGAAAGGCTCAAAACTGTGCAATTCCGAAAACAAGAATCATAACGATCTTGTTTCGTAGTATTTTTTTTAATCTTCAATTTTTAATTTAACATCCTAAAATTGTCTGATTTTTCGTTGAAGATGTGAAAAAATGGATCATTTCAAAATGGCAAAATATTTGGCTGGAAGATATGAAGAATAAGTAGTAATTCTAAATGGAATATTAAAAATTGAGCGATTTGAAATGAAAAACTTGAAACATGTGTAGTTTAAAATCGAAGTGGATAAAAATTAATCCATCTGAAATTGATACCTTAGTAATTGAATAATCCCTTCAATCTTCGATATTTACAATTATAGACTTCTGAATTTCCATGTTGAACGCTGAATTTTCCATTTTTCCCTTCCTCAAGTTTCAATTTTGTAATTAAAAGTGAAATGATCGAATGTTCAAAAGAATAACCAACAATTTGAAAATTGTTACTTTTTAAACGATTCACGTAAGATAATTCGAATTATGAAGGGGTCAAGTAGAAAAATTTTTTAATATTACGATTCTTGCTAATTACAAATTTTTCGGTTCTGAATGAAGTTGGGATTAGTTTAATTTTTAACGGTTCGCAGCAGAAATGTTTTCATGTTTCATGTTGCCCATTTAAAATTTCTCCATTTTGAACGTTTTTTAGAAGAATTCAGTTTGAAAGGCTTATGAAAGAAAATTTGTCTTTTTTAAATGGTAAAAATTACGTGTGAATTCATATTTTAGCAAGAAAAATGTGTGTATTGAATTCTAAGATGATATAAGTAATAATAATTTCCGAAACTTTGACTTTTAAACATGCAATTTTGTTTTCAACTTCAAACTGTGCAATTTTAGTCGCTTTGGATTGAAAATGATTTAAAATCAAAAGTTTGTAGAAGGTTTGTGGAATTATTTGATTTTGAACGCTCATTTTCACGAATGAATAATAATATTCCCATATTTCAACTACAAGGTATTTAAAGGAAAAAACCTAAGCTTTCCATTCATGCAAAAAAAAATTTCAATAAGTATTTTTTAAAAAAATGCTTACGTTTAATGAAAAGGTTAATTGGACATTATTAATTGTACATTATGAAACGTTTGATAAATTGATGAATTAAAAAATGTTCAGCAGTAATTTAAAATATTAAAAAGTCAGAAGAATTCTGATGCTTTGATTTTGTAGTGAATTATTCAATATTCAATATGAGGAATTTTTCAGGTTTCAAATTTGGAATTAAAAATCTTCCCGCTTCGCGGGCACATTATTATCGCACGCAGCTCGCTTCGCTGGCAAGTTTGAGCGCGCCTAGTACGCGCGATTCGGCCGTCGCGCCTCGCGCTCGGTGTTATATGTTTTTGATGTACAAATTACTAAATTTGTTTTTGATTTCAAATGAAAAAGGAAACTTATTTACTTAAGGCTCTATCCACCTCAAGGAATACATTCTCATCATAATATTCGCGCACGATTTTTTGCGCTCGCCGTATAATATATACAAATAAATAATTAAAGAGACGATTAATGATTATCTGAATGATTTACGATTGGCCTTATAGAGAAATGCGTCACGTCAATTTTATTTGACTTTATAAAAGCACAAATTCTACTCTTCTGACTCTTCTCTTATCCTGCGTCGTTTGGCTCAAAAATTAAAATATGCCAATATCATTTTCCATACTTAAAATACAAACTATTCTTCCTACCAGAAAATGTTCACGAAAAAGCTCATGCGCTTTCGTAAAAACAACAATTTTGATATAACAGTTTTTTTTCGTATCTTGCGTTACATGGCTCAAAATTTGAATTTTCGATTTTTTTTTGAAAATTCAAAAATTTGTTACGACATTCTTGTAAGGGTTTCAGAAAGCAACGTTTTTCTACTCTTGACTTTTTTCATATCGTACATTGTTTGGCTTGAAAATTTCATTTTCTTTTCTTTTTTTGAATTTTGAAAATGCTATAACTCATAATTTTTTTTTATTGAAAAAAGTCATAAGGATAAATTGTTCGATTTTTTAAGTACTATGAATATCTGAGGTTATTGGAGGTATTCCGCGGGAAACTCTGCAAGAAGTCACAGGCGAGGAGTTTGAAAAACGACTTCGTCTGTGCATTGCGTGTGAAGGTGACCCCTTTGAATATCAGTATCGATGCGGAGGAAGTAATATTATGACAACTAATTTCTATTTCTGTGAATAACTGTTAATTTTATACTCTTTACCACATTCAATAAAAAAACATTTTAAAAAAATGTTATCTAATATTTACCATATAATCTTATCAAAATTTCTCAGTTTCTTAGCCATAAAATACAAAAATCGAGTCTTTTCAAAAGACATCCCTCTGATTATTAACATTTTCATCTTAAAATGTTCGTTCGGTGACAGACAACCTAATTCAATAAAAAATGCATTTAAAAAAATGTTGACCAATATTTACTACATAATCTAATGGAAATTCTTCCATTTATCAGTAATGAAATACCAAAATCTCTGTTTTTTCATTTTTAAGAAAGCGCCCGATCGACTATTTTAATTTTCATCAAAAAATTACATTTACCGGAACTCTCATTTATATTTAGTTCAGTTAATTTCCAATTATTATTTTGATTCTAACTATTTAAAAAGAACTTGATATGTTGGGAACAATACTTTACGAAAATGCTTCATTGTGTAAATCTTTGCAATCTTTACAAAGGTAAAATTTAGGTTAAATCTCTTCTTTAGTATTTTCAATACTATAAATTTAATATAATAAATATAAATGTAAAAGTTGACATTGCGTATACTACCTCTCATGTGGCAAAAAATCACATGGAAATCTAAAGAGATTTCTGCCTGATTCACTTTCTCAACAATGCTGGTACATGATTCATTGTCGACTGCCTCTTCAAATCGAGTGAAATTGGTTAGGTTATATCTTCTATATCCTCAAACCAAAACGAGTGGAGTACAACAAATATTCTTGTCACCTCTGCCCTAAATTATACAAATCAGCTGAAGCGTTGAGATTCCACATTGGCGTCGAATGTGGTCAAAAACCAAAATTTGGTTGTTTATACCGCAAATATATGTCTCGAAGAAAATCGGATATTCATCGACACATGAAACAGTATTGCAAGAATTCAAGGTATATATTTTCCTTATCTGCCTGCATGTACATTATTATTTTCAGTTCTTGATTATTGACATGCTCCAATTTTCATTTCCAGAAGACTGCATGCAGTCTTAGAAGAAGAAAATAGAGGATTATTATCAGGTTTTTATTTTAAAAGCTTATCTACTAATTTCCCACTTCAGCCTTACTATTGCAAGTTAATACTAGTTTTCAATTGAAATGTTTTTCTTCTCAAATATTCCCTCGATTATAAATATTTGGACGATTGATAAAGAATACGTTATATGTACTCAGAAGTGTGTTATGATCGTGATTTTCCTGTATGCTCTTAAATAAAAATGTAATTTTCATAATTAAAAAGACTCCTTCTTCTTGCAACATTTTCTTGGTATAAAAGATTTAATGCTTTCACGATGATTCATTATGATGAAAGGAGGAATTTCGGGTTTCAATCGTGTACAAAACTACGTAATTATAAATAATATATAAATAAATAATATAATTATATACATAATAAATAATATATATATATATTAATATATAGTAATAAATAATAAATTAACTACGATTAGTAGTTTTGCACACGATTGAAACCCGAAATACCTCCTTTCATCATTTTCTTGGTATGTTATACCTATAGCTTAATGGCTGTTTCCCGATTTTAAAATATTTATCTTTCAATTGTTGGAACGGAAGTGCAATCGTTTTCATTTTTTCAGGTTGTTACCAATGGGTCTATTCAGTGAGAATAACACCATATCAATGTCAGAAGTGCTTAAAGTATTTTAATTCTTCAAATTCTTTTTGGAATCATCGTAATCTTTGTGGAAAGGAAAAAAAATTCGGTTGTGCATGTTGCCCTTATCGACCGCATTAAAAAGCAAATGTACTGAGACATCTAAATTCTCAGCATCCTGAAATCAACGAAAGAAATCGAAGGGATTACGTTGTGAAAACTAATCCTTTATAGTTTAGAGTATTCATTGTATAATTAAGTGTTTGATGTGTGGTTGAAATAAAAAAATCAGACTGACTGTTTCATATTTTACAATTAGAAAATTTATTTTCGGAAAGCGATTGGTGGGGTACGTTATAGCGGACTGCGCTGGAGCGGTGTAAGTCGGCCTCGCTAATGGGTGCGAAAGAGAGCTACGTGTGACGTCATCCAGTGTGTCGTTGCGGGTTGTCGTCCGATAGGTGAGTGAGGTTATCATCTGGCCGAGTGCAGCTGGTATGCCAACCGCATCAGCGGAACGAGTAACTGGTATGCCAGTGGTCTCGATGAGTGGAGGAAGGAGAAAATTAAAGTAAAGACAGAAGGGTTACGTAGGTATAATCAGTATTTTATTTTAGCAGATTCGATGTTCAGCGGATGACCAACCCTGAGTGCGAGAGAGACAGTAACGCAAAGCGTAATTGCGCGCAGACCGATCGAGGTGGTCACTGACCAGAGCGGATGACGAACTCTGGGAGTGAGAGAAATAGTGAAGTAGCGTTTGATAGACGTAGTGTTTCCCAGCTCGAGCGGATGATCATCTCGGAGAGATAGTATGAACTAACAGTGGTTGACCGGCCGTTCGTCTTTTGGATTAGAGCGGTCAGCTGACCCTAATTGTTCTGCCCGTTTTCGTCGCGAGAGCGCCTTTATATTTTCGACGCCCCTCGCGAGAGTCGCGAGAAGCTGACCGGAGTGGGAAGAAGTGAGTGAAGGGAGATGCGCGCGTTCGAGCTTTGTGGGCGCTGCGCTCGCGGCTCTCATCTACACTGGGTTCTGCCACTCCTCGAGCGTGAGGAAAAACGTATCTTCATTATCCTGACATGGCCATACTTACGTGCGTTGGTATGCCCAGGCCCTCCAAGCCTCAACGCATCTTTCGTGACAAAGTTTTTGGGCGACTTGGGTACGAAGTACCGGTACACGACCGCCGGGGGCACCACATGTACCACAACACAAGCGAGCGTTCATGTCATTGATGAGCACACATCCACATGCACGACTCGTGCTTGCGCGTTCTTGACGGAAGTGAGAACTGGTAAGAATCGCAAAAAAAATAAAAATAAAATTAGTTAAAATTGATGGTCAGAAGATTCATGTGAAGTAAGTGTCAATATTTTTGTAAATGGAAGTTAATTTTAATCTTTAGAAATGAATATTCCTGATTTTTTGTGTTCCTAACCACAATTCCTAACCTCAAATTTCAAGAATAAAAACTGTAATTGTTGAGTTACATATTTTATGAATAAAAAAATCATGTTCTCAGATAAATATGAGTAGAACGTGCGTAGTTCATTCTTTCCGATCCAAGGAAGGTCCTTTTTTCCATTTTCCGAATCCCGATATGTACATGGATCGATTTATACTGCGGCTTTCGGCGTGCGGGAATCCTTTTCTTTTTGAACTACCTTTAAAAAAATTAAATATTAAAACTATATGCAAAAATCACTTTGAAATAAAATGTTTTATTCGGAAGAGATTATCACGCTTGCCAGTAAATAACAATGACACACAAACATACCGTGCTTATCACTGACAAAATGTTTTCATTAGTGTGGCAGATGTGGTGCCACCAGCGGTCGTGTACCGGTACTTCGTAGCCAAAACTTTGTAACAGGCAAATGCATTGAGGCTTGGAGGGCCTGGGCATCACTGAGAGAGTAATGCAAAAATATCGGTCTGTCATTCTAGCTATAGAACAGCAAACCAATACGACATATAATAAATTCCCCTCAAAACAAAGGTGGGGGTGAGGGGGCCCCAACCATTACCCGCTCTTGTGAGATCCAGTGCACGCGAATGAGCAGGTGGCCCGGCGAAGCCGCGCCAGTTGCACATCCTCGGTGAGTGATCGCCCCGAAGAATGATCAGACTGGAAGAAGTTGTTTTGCGTTACCCGTTTGGGCATTGCTGCACAATCTGAAAGAAATTTGACATGACAAGAAGTTAAAGTGACGTTTTATGTGAGTGGGAAAAAAGCCCACAAACAGGAAAAACTACAAAGTCTGAGAAATCATTTTAGTTGAGGAAACTAAAGAAGAAGGGAGGAAAGGGGTTAGTAGGATCAAATGTGAAAATTGCAGGTAGGTCAGAGGTGTCAGGTCGGCGCGGCGTCGAGTCCCCTGTCCCTCGACCTGGGTGACTTAATTCATGAGAAAGTCTTTTGGCATCGCGTGTTTGCGAAAAGGATCTTAGTCATATTTCCCTAGGAGGTAATATGTTTAAAGGGCAATAATGATGTAGATTCGTAAAATTTAGTGGCGGTATCTTTGACATATTCTAAAATGTATGGTAGTTGAAATTGTCTGGGGAGGCCAGAATTCTTGGTATATCTAGGGGTTTTGGTGATACGTCTGAGTAATTTATTTCGAATGACCTGGATGTGTTTAGTGTTGCTCTTTGACGCACCTCCCCAAACAATACAAGCGTGAATTATGATTGGCTGGTTAAAAATTTTATATATTAGGATCCTATATTCAGGTTTTAGACTCGAGTGTCTATTGATAATAGGATTGGGGCGCGACATGACCCCGAAGGCTTTTCCTTTAATTTCCTGGATATGCTGCTTCCAATTAAGACGTTTATGAAGTATACCCCCAAAGTATTTTATGGAGTTTCTCCATTCTGTTGGTTCATTAAACATTTTGGGTGGATCTATTTTGACTAGCCTTCCGACTGAGAAAAGAATTGATTCTGACTTTGTTATATCTATTTTTACTCTCCAGAGTTTAGCCCGTGCATCAATGATTTCGAGAGCTTTGTTAAGTGATTTTAAGATTTTTGGGACTGACCAGGAGGAAGTGAATAGTGCGGTGTTGTCTGCATACAATTCAATTGAAACTTTGGAGACATCAGGGATGTCATTCACGTAGATAATAAAGAATACAGGTCCTAAAATGCTGCCTTGGGGCACACCTTCTCGGATAGGCTTTTCTTCTGACAGTGTCTGGTCTATTTTGACTGAGAATTTTCTGCTTGTGAGAAAAGAGTGTATAAAGTTGATAAAACCTCTTGGAAATTTGTAATTTATTAATTTTCTGAACAGTCCTATATGCCAAACACTGTCGAAAACGTTTTTTACGTCGAGGAAAATAGCTCCAGTATGCTTTTTTCGATTGAAATTTGAGGTAATGGGTTCGGTGAGCTTGAGCATCATGTGCCGCGTCGAGAGACCTTTTCTGAAACCGTATCATTGCGGTTTGAGGATGCTGCTTTTCTTAGATGATAGTTTACGCAAGTATCACTTTTTCAAAAATTTTGCTCATTGTATTAAGAATTCTATTAGGCCTGTAGCTGATTGGATGGTATGGATCCTTACCTTTTTTCTGAAGAACTAAAATGTGAGCTTTTTCCAGGAGTCAGAAAAGTAGCTTAGTTGAATACAAGCATTGAATATAGTGGCAAGGAGAGTGAGGCACGAGATAGGAAGTTTTTTGAGGACTAAATTTAAAATAAAATCGGGGCTGCGTGCTTTGTTATTTTTCGTGCTTTCAATTTGTTTGCTTAGTTCCTTGTAGGTTATTTTCTTGAAATTATCGGTACTTGGGATTTTGAAATACTCAGAGACAATTCTTTCACATTCAGCAATGTGTTGCGGGACAGATGGCTTGTCGTGTGGGGCAAAATTGCTTTCATAATTTACTGCTAAAAGATTTGCTTTGTCGATAGGAGAAAGCGCAAAAGTTTGATCGGGGTTTTTGAGAGGGGGAATATTAGTTCACAGTTTCGTAAAGGCTTTGGTTATACAATACCTAGTGTTATCTTTAACTTGAAGTTTACCGACTTCTGTATTCTAATTTTTACATCTGTGCTCTTGAACTTTAATTGCTATAGTTTTCCGAAAGTGGGTAATTGTGTTTTTAAAAATACAGCTTTCAGTTTTTTGATGCTTCCGACAGAATTACTTACGAGTATCTATATGGTCTTCGATCTCGGGGCTGAGAGGTGGATCATATTCGTTAATGGTAGTCTGAGGGGCTAAAGCGTGTATGGCAGTTTTATTCCAGAGGTGATATCAGTTATGACTTCGTCGATGTGAGTAGTGTTTGTTAGTATGGGTTCGTGGTTTACTTGTGTTTCTAAGGTATGCGTGTCTGCTGCGGAGACAGACAGATCTTTGTTATCTATGAATTCAAATAATTGTTTTCTAATTTTGTTAGTTGTTCTGGTATACCAAGCTAAATGTTTGGCATTTAGGTTCAAGTTCAGAAATTATTAATTCGATAGCAAGTTCAAGTATATTACTTATAATCGCGGCAATTGAATTGATAGCTTCGATCATGTTCACTTCGGAGTTATACTGTGGTTGTTTTGGTATCTGTTTATTTTGGGTTTTGGTCTCGCGTATTTTAGGTTGAGATGCAATTGAGGCGACCATAGTGCTGTAGAGTGGTGTATTCTATAGTGGAGTGTGCCTGGCAGGGGGTGAAAGTTCTTGAGGAGTACTTTGTTAGGTAATGTCTGAAATGCAGGTGGCCTGCTGGCGGATGTTTATTTTGGGATTTTTGTAGCTTTATTATTATTCTTAACGGGTTTTCTAGAAGCTCATTCAAAGACGAAGCAGCCTCTGTAGTTTGCTAAGTGATTTTCAGCACAATTAGCGCAGGTGACCGGTGCTTGTGGATCTTTTGTGCACTTGGCGCTACTGTGCGATGAAACACATTCGACACAACGTGGGATAGCATGACACATGTCAGAGACGCGGTGAAATCTCTGGCAACTGAAATATTGGGAAGTTTCTTTGGGTTTTATAAAGGACTCCACTTCCATTTTTATGAAGGCAAGTGTCTGAAGGGTAAGCAAATCTTTCGCTTGTGGTGAGTTGGGAACAGTTACCAAGAACATTGGCAAAAGTTTCTTAGTTTGACGGTTTCGCATGCGAGAGACCGACGTACGAGTAATTGAATACTCTGCTTTCTTACTTTCAGCAAGTACTAAATCAACGGCAAATAAGACGAGGATGTTTCTGATAACGTGCTTAGTTGGGGGTGAATTTATATTTTTATATAAATAATATTCGAAGCCTTGCTTCTCTACATTTTTTATGATAGAGCGATAGACCTCTGTGTAGGAAACGTGGACAAAGTGCACATCTTACCCAATGTTATAAACAATGGGCTTAAAATTAGTCGATTTTTTTAAAATATCATAGAGCACAGAGTAGGGATAATTGACTTCGTCTATGATGACATTATTTGGGGGTATTTTTCCTGATGCGGTAGAAATTTTTGCTTTAGTCACGTTAAGGGTTACTTCTAAGTCTCTTGAGGTAGTTGTCTTGACACTTCTGTTGGTAGGGGTAGAATTTATCGAACCTGTTCCTGAGTATCTTTTCCGTTTCTTTGATGAGGCGATGGTAAATCCTTCATCGCTGTCGCGCTCCAGATTCAAGTTCATTTTCTCTGGTTTATTCTTTAGCGGTGGCTTTGGTGGCATTGTATGGTATGCTATCTTGGTTTCCGAGGAATATTTGCCTCTGAAGCACTTGGGGCCCCTGTAGGTTTGAAGGTTTGTTCGCTGGACTGGTCCTCGATGTTGACACGTCGAAGGATGAACTCAGAACCATCTGAGTTTCCGTCTGTCGCAATTGGTAGTGGTTCGCTGTTCTATAGCTATAATGGCAGACCCTTATTTTTGCATCACTCTCTACTTTTCCAATTTCAAAGAGTAAAACGGGAGGAAATTGAATTTTCTCGAATTTTACAATTTAATGAAAAATAATCGTCCTGTTTGAAAATTCGAAAATACAAAAAGTTGAATTTGCAATTTTTACAGCATTTCAAATTTTTATGTTGCATTGGCAAATTTTTTTCGCAAGTAATCAGTAAGGTTGGCTCGAATGTGGCAGCCAATAATTACCTATTTTCGAGACCCTTGGCAAGTCTTGGCTGGCAGTCTTGGACCATTACTGCATACCGAGTCTTGGCATTGGCGTTATCATCCCAAGCTTCGGCAAATGATGGCCCAAGACTGGCGCCAATCTTGCGCCACTATTGGTATCATTGGGTCCCAAGTTTGGGCTAAGCATGGGCCAATGGTAAATTTCCTACTGGAAAACCAAAACTTTGTTTTATTATTATTTGAAGTTGAGAAATACGTGGATAAGTGTAAAATAAAATAATATTCAATTGATAATATATGAAATTCTTTGAAATCAATTTCAAAGTTTCGAAATTGTACAACAAAATGAACTTAATAAATGGGAACTAATATTTTTCAAATAAATAAATGTTGCGTTCTACTTTATATGTTTCTTTAATTTTCCTTCTCAATTAATAAGTTTCTTATTTTATCATACTTAAAATACTTGGAGTAAATAAAAAGACTAACCTCATTGACTTCTGACATTAGTTTAAGTGAAAATAATTAAATTGCTGAAATCGATTACAATTACAATTTTTCAATTACAAGCATGAGTGGAGTTTTTAGCCTTCTTAATTTATGATATAAAAAAGTCAACATGATTTTAAATATTATAAAAGTTGTAAGACTTACCCCTTTTAAAATGTTTTCAAAATGTCAATTAAGAAATCTTAAACCTTACTTCATCAGCTTTCAGCTTGAAACTTACAACAATGAATTTTTTCAAACTGAAATGGTTTAATATTAAATAACTGTGAATTGAAAGCATGTGTCAAAATATTAAAAATGGTTTGGTTTTATTTTAAAATTTTTAAAATTTCATCGTTTTAAAATAATTATACTTTATAGTTAAAAAAATAATTTAAGCCAAGGCTCAGTTAAATAATTATTCTATTCTGAAATGTCAAGAATTTTATAGTTTTAAAGTTACATATTATAGACTTTCAATATGTCGAACTAAAAGTCTAAATAAATACATTGCTGATGCTCATTTTTGTCGAAAGCCAATAGTTGTATTTAAACGTCTAAAATTGCAGATTTTCATATTCAAATTCATGAACTTTATCATTTTTACCTTCCTAAACTTATTATTAATTCACCATGAAAAACCATCCCTCGAATAGTGAAATTATATTTTCGTAATATATTCAAGTTTATTAACTTTTTTTGACCATATTTTTCCCAGATCATCACTAATAAATATTGGTTAGTGATGATATAGAAAAAAAATGGTCAAAAAAGTTGATAAAAATATACGACACATGTGTGTCATATATGTTCATTATCTTTAAAAATAATATATTGTTTAAAAAAATATACTGATAGTATTTAAGTTTCATTATAACTCTGTTGAAGAGACCGTTTTAAGATGTGATTAATTCTCATATACATATCACAATTCTTACGTACTTTCATATGAGTGTTCCAAAATAATTCATTTATTTACAGTATGTCTACTTTCTGCTATAATTATTTCAATATTTTAATATTATTTATTTTCATACTAATTTTTCTAAAATGGTTTTCCTATAGTAATTTCTATAATATTTTTCGTAGGACAATACAAAGTTATTTTTAAAGTTAATGAAAATATATAGCACACTGATTAGAGGATGGTAATTGAGGTCGAGTAAAGGCCTTAGGAGGGTACTAATTAAGACCTTTGAAATTAAAAACTTTGAATGATTGGATGAATCATGATTCAAAGCCTTCGATAATAAACAACCTGTGAATGAGGAATACTTGAGATTTTAAAATTTCAAAGATTTGGTAGCTATAAAAATGGAGAACTTTTTATTCTTAGGCATACCAATTTAAATATTTTCACTACTAAGCACTTAGGACTGAAAATTGATCAATTTTACAACTTAAAGTGGACCATTTTGAAAATTAGAGCGTTTAAAATTGAAATTTTTTAATTTGAAGTGTTGAAAAATGGTACAATATCAAATTTATAGTCTTTGAAATTAAAAATTCGCAGCTTTCAAAACATAAACATTTTCATTTGTCTTTTCACAGTTGAAATTTTTATATTTAGAGCAAAGAAAATTTGGCAAATTCAAAATAAGACTCTAAAAATCGAGCACACAGAATAGAAACTTTTAGAGTTAAATATTATCCAATTAGATATCTTCAAAATTGAAAACTTCGATTTCAAATCTATGTCACTGAAAAAATGTTTTGAATTTGCAATAGAATGTCAAAATTAATGATGTCGGAACGCAACATTCAAAATTACTAATTTAATACTGATGCATATTTCAAATTTAACTATTTCGTTATATAATAACTTTAAGTCGAAATCCTGCACACTTGAAATATTCCGAGAAAGTATTAGAAACTGAATATTTTCAAAGTAAGTTTCTAATTTTCCAAGCCTTATGCAAATCATTCTGTGTAGAAATAAAAAATAAATTTTTCTTAAAAATGAAACGATGCAAGAGCTACGCATTCAGAATTGAATTATTTTAAATTTGATAATGTTCTAAATAGAAACATTTCCAACTCACTGCCTCTCAAATATTATTATTATTTTTTAAGTAATTAAATTCTACAATTTAAACTTGGAATCATTGTAATCTTGTTTTATATTTTCAAATTATTAATTGACGTAATATTTCCATCGCGCTGTAGCGTGTGTATAATATTGCTAGTTATCAATAATAACACAGGCCGACAAGATTCCAGAACCAGAAACCAGAGGGCCTTGCCCTTTTAAATGCGCTTTAGTGTGCTCAAAAATCTTTTTTTTTCTTTGAGATATCCAATATTGAAGTTTACTAAACGTGAAGGTGTACAAAACTTGAGAAATTCATGTGTA
>JAUMHM010083390.1:0-13347 GCA_032362435.1 Melikaiella ostensackeni
CAGTGCATCGAAAAACATAAGAATTGATATGCCTCATCCCCAGAACAGGAAATACTAATTTTTTCGAGTTTTTCAAGGTTAGGGTGAAACTCTGACGTGTAGGGAAAATTCTGACATCGGATTTTGATTCAGCGCGTCAAAATCGATAGGAAAACATGTGTCGCTTTCCCAGATCACGTCACTTTTTTTTGTGTGGCTGTGTAATTTATCGGTAGTTTATGCTAACTTTTCGCTTCGGTTTTGTCTGATCTATCAAAAAATCTGTCAACGTGATCAACTGATCGCTTGACAAATTCCATTATTCACCTCTGAAGTCGCTTTTTAATGCCAAGGGAGTAAAAAGTATTTTTAATCTCTAAGGAGTATGAAGTACTTTAACTCCCCAGAGACTAAAAAGTAGAACTTCAGCCCCGCTTCATAGGCATTAAAAAAGGCTGAAATCATGCGTATGTTATGAAAAATATATTAATCGAAAAATTTGTTTGAGTCAAATTTAAAACTTCTCGAATTTAAAGTAATTTGTTTGGGATATTGCAATTAATGTCGAGTGAAAATCCTAATATTAGGCGTGCAATTACACATCGAAATCAGATTAAATTCCGATTATCCTGGATCAAGCACAAATTGAAATGAACGTAATTATTCAAATGTGAATTTCCAGTTGTATTCAGATGCGGATGCATCAAATTATGTGACAGTTGGAGAATATATTTGTGCCTTCGAGCAAGAGAGTAACTTGCCTTTTGCCCTCTACCTTTGACTTCGACAAAATCTAACTTCAAACGCAGAAACGCTTGAAACTAATAACACGAGGGAGTAATTTGCCATCCAATCTTATGACCTCAAATTAATTTATGTCATATAACTAAATCTGCTAGATCCATTCAGCATAATTCACATTTGCCTCGCTGAGTTACAGGAATATCAAAATTATTAACTCGAGTTCCATTCAAGTTAACGAGGCACTAAAAGACTTCCAAGAGTCTAATAGCAGTAAACATTTTCGAGAAACATAATATTACAAGTCATCTGGAACATCAATAAGAACTCTAATTTACAATTTGAATCAAGAATTCAAATAATTTGAATAAAGAATTATCATTCAATAACAAATCTTTTTTTACTTTTATTAAAAACAAAATAAGGTTTTAGTGAAAAATATTTAATGGATTATCTTAGACTAGATATATGCAAACGCTTAATATATTTCTTATAAAGCTCATAATAAACGAATGCGTTATCCAAATTTTTCCTATTCGTCAGAAATTCGAGATATCCTGACCTAAAAATTCAAAACTGGCCACTTACAGTCATATTTGAAACAGTATAACACAAGCAGCAGTGATTTTTTTCTTACAACGGCTCAAGCCATCGTCTCGTACTCTTTTTTACTTTTTATTTTAATTTCGAATCATTCAGAACCGATTTTGTTTCTCCGAGATATGTTACATTAACCATTTCTTCGCCCTCTTTGCCATTTTCAGCCATATTTGAAACAATATAACACGAGCAGCGATTTTTATTTAAGCAGCTCACACTATCGTTTTACCTTTCATTTTTTAGACACCCTTTTAACTTTCATTTCCATTTTAAATCATCCCGAACCGCTTTTTTTTCTCCGAGATGTCGAACATTAACCAATCCTTCGCATTCTTCGCCTCCTTTGCCATTTTAACTATATTTGAAACAATATAACACGATCAGCGATTGTTTAAATTTTATCACGCCTTTATTTAGTACACCTTTTCACTCTTCATTTCGATTTTGAATCATCCCGAACCGATTTCTTTTCTCCGAGATATAGCACATTAACGAATTCTTCTCATTCTTCACCTTCTTTGACATTTTCAACCATATTTGAAACAATATAATACGATCAGTGATTTTTTCAAATTTTTCACGCCATTATTTAGTATTCCTTTTCACATTTTACTTCCATTTTGAATCATCTCGAACCGATTTTTTTTCTCAGAGATATGGCACAATTACCATTTCTTCGCTTTCTTTGCCTGCTCTGCCATTTTCAACCATATTTAAAACATAATAACACGATCAGCGATTTTTTTAAATTTTCTCACGCTTTCATTTAGCACTCCTTTTCCCTTTTCGTTTCCATTTTGAATCATCCCGAACCAATTTTTTCTCTTAGAGATATACCACACTAACCATCTCTTCGCCTTCTTCGTCATTTTCAGTCATATTTAAAACAGTATAATATGAGCAGCGAATTTTTTTCTTGAAACGACTCATGCCATCGTTTAATACTCTCCTTTATCTTCCATTCCCATTCTGGATCATCTCGAACCGATTCTTTTTCTCCAAAATATGGTACATTAACCACTTCTTCGTTTTTTTGCCTTCTTTTCCATTTTCGGCCATATATAGAAAAATATAACACGAGCAGCGACTTTTCTTCAAACAGCTCATGCCATTTTGGATTAACATAAAACGATTTTCTTCCTCCGAGATATGTCACATTAACAATATCTTTGTTTTCTTCGTCTTCTTTGCTCATTTTTTGATGTGAACCGGAAATGTTCAATGTGCCATATCTCGGAGAAAAAAAGTCGGTTCAGGATGATTCAGAATGGAAATGGAAGGTAAAAAGAAGTACTAAACGATGACGTAAGCGGTGCAGAATGATCCAAAATGGAAATGAAAGGTAAAAAGGAATACTAACGACCACGTGATGGGTTTCAAAAAAAATTTCGCTGTCGGTGTTATATTGTTTCAAATATGACAAGTTGTGGCCACTTTTGGACTTTAAGATTAGGATATCTCAAAATCTTTGCGAATAAGACAAGTTCAGACAACGGATTCTTTTTTGGGGCATCCAAATCCTTCAAGGTCACCTTTTCCGATCTTTAGATACAAATAAAAGTGAATTTTTGTCGGCCTGTGTAATTTTTGAAATTCAAACAATTACTGATGTTATTAGAATCGAAAAGAAATTTTATTTTGTTTAAATCTTTTTCTTAATTCTCTAAATTAGAATAAGCAAGAAGTTACTAATGGAATAGTGCGAAGTCATTCATTAGTTGATTCAAGTCCGTAAACTGGGGTAAAGTCGCTCATGTAAGGTAAGGTCGCTCAGCAATAAATTCGCACCAAATAAATTTAAAAAGAAATTTCGACAGCTGTACTTGTTAGAACAATAAAAAAATTAAAATCTTATTTTTTTTTCCTAAGAAACTTGATATTGAAATTTGAAATAAAAAATTGGGAATTAGTGATTTTACCCTTCATAAGCGACTTTACCCCGTTTCACGGTACTCTTGAAATCTGATTTCGTTTAAATTTCACTAATTGAATTAGTAAATAAGTGGTCGACTAATAAAATAGTAATATTGCAGCATTTCACTAACTGAATATCAAAAAAAACACAAGTTTATTAAACTAAAGTCAATTAATAAAAAAATTAACTAATTCTTTAATGATTTTGGCTGTTAATCAATAAGTGCATTTTTTCGATTATTTTCAATATAAAATGTTGGACGTGAAGTGAAAAACTCAACGTGTGTCAGGTGTGCTTTTGTGATGAAATGTGTAAATAATTATAGGTTTTACACTTTGATGCAATATGTAACTTGTAAATGTATGTTATGTTGGTAGAAGCGTCATAACCCACTTACAAGTTTTACAATATGGCTTTCTTATTGTTTCAATAAAGCTGAAAATGGTACACAATCGCGTGCTTTTATTAAACTTTTCTATTTATCACGTTTCCCATTTCTATAGCATTTTCAAAATTGATATATTATACATCACTGAATAAATTAATATATTTTCACCTCATTTACTGAACAATTAGTAGTTTTTCAGATTTAAGGCGATCTGGGGGTACCGCATGATACCTGTCAGCTGAGTCGACCTTCTCTATTGTCTTGCGCTGCGTGTACCCTAAACTCGAGCTCGATATGAGCCGGAACGAAGTAACATAACAATCTTGAAGCTTAAGGTGATTTAAGGGTAACGTATGATACCTGGCGGCTTAGTAGATCTTTCTATTGCCTTGCGCTGCGTGTACCTTGAATTCGAGCTCGATGTTAGTCGAAGCGAAGTAGCATAACAACTTTAAGACTTAAGGCGACCTGATAGTACCGCGTGATACCTGGCGGCTTACTCGACCTTTTCTATTTTCTTGCGCTGCGTGTACCATAAACTCGAGCTCGATGTGCGCCGAGACTAAGTAACAATAGCTCAACCGGGGGCTACTGTATTACGTAATATGTAACTTTAAATTGGATTCATAATGAATTCTATTCCACATCACCACACAGTCGTACAGAAATGGACAATAGTGAACAAATGAAGTTACAGGTCAAAAAAATTGCTCAAGCAAAAATTTTACTGCTATAAACAAATTTTATAAGCAAATAGATATGTATCGAACTTTTTTGGAATTAAATATTTTCTCTTCATGAAAAATAATTTTCAAATACTTCACAATGTTATTTGAAATAAAAAAAGTTGCTATACATGAATATTTATAATTTTCCTAAACAAATTATATTAATAATTGCATATTATTCGTATATTCTTGAAGATAAAATTATTTGTTTACAAAAATATCCTACGCATAACTTTCTTATTATACCTCACTGGAATTATATATTTGGAATCAAAAATTAGTCTTGTTAAACTAAAATGGTCGAGTCAACTGGGCTCATTATAAATTCAATTTGAAGGTGTATACTACGTCATACAGTAGCCTCTGGTTAAGCATCACTTCGTCTTGAATCACATCGAGCTCGAGACATGAGTTTAGGGTACCTATACGCAGCGCAAGACAACAGAAAAGGCCGGATAAGCCGTCAGGTATCATGCGGTACCCTCAGATCACTTTAAGCCCTTTTTCAATATCAAATCAGTAAATATTTCGATTAATCGAATTATTGATTTTTTACATATTTCTAGTTGGCTCACTGTAGATTTAGATTCTAATAAATAATCCTTAGTATGAAAGTGCTAATTCTAAATCATAGTAAAAATGTTAATTATTCAATCAGTAAATAATTTTCTTGATAATGGAATTAGTAACGACTTTAATCTGAACTGCTAGTTTTGTTTAGTAATTAGTTATGATTAATAATGGATAAAGCAAGCATTTCCACTAATATTTAGTAGAGAACTATTGATTTATAGTACAATCGTTACTAATTCAATTCAAACATTTTCATTACTGATTGAGTTAGTAAATATTTTCCTATGATTTAGTAGTTTCTACTAAGGATTAATAGAAATGCTTACTGATTGAATTGGTAAATGACTTGCTCTAGTTCTAAGTAGAAATTGATCTATTTTGTGCATTCACAATTTCACAACGTAAAGCTACTGAAATTTCAAACTGAAATTGGTCAACTCTAAACGTTTTTAATTAAATTTTTTATTATTTTCGTCTATTGAATATTTCATGATTAACATTTTCATAAATAATCATAAATTCTAAAAATATAATTTTTGAAATATTTATGGTGTTTTCAAACTGAAATACTTCCATTTCTATATATTTCAATTTTTACTGTTTCTCTTTACATTTCTTCAATTTAGAACGCTTCCATTTTTAAATTGCTAAATTTTAAAGGTTTCAAACTTTGAAACTTATACCAATTATTTTCTAAGTCCAATTTACCAGTCAATTACCTATCACCAATTTTCAATTCTTCAGTTTTGATTATTCATTTTCAAACGCTTGACTTAAAATAATTTAAAATTCATTACTTTGCCTTCCGCTCGTAATATTACCACTTTCTCTACATTTCTTTTATTTTGACGCTTTTGAAGCCAATAAAGTTTTTACTGATTAGAGCGTGGGACATTGAAAATTTTCAAATTTGACAGAAAAAATTGTTAAGCCCAGAGATGTGTTAATGTGAATAAACTGTCGAGATATTTCAATAAAATAAAGCTAACACGAGTAAGTCTGGAAAAGCGAGAAATTATTGGGATTAAACCTCGCATTTCAATTCTCACACTAAATTTATGATTTAGCTTCCCACAGTTTCCGGTACCTTGCAAAAATCCATATTTATTGATGGACCACATGTTTATCGATGATTCGGAAATCATTACACACAAAAAAATTAATTCATTTCGAACCTAGAATTGGCGGAAAAATGTTCTGACGCAAAACTGAATGACAATTCGTTTATTTTGTACGATACGTATAATTAACTTAATTCAAGCGAATATTGAATGAATATCAATCAGTCTTCGAGAAATCGTGCTTTGATTTTAAAACCAATTAAGAACTTTTTACTATTTCACAGGGATCCGAATGAAACGAAACAAAATAATACGCTCTTCTTCATTACATTACGTTAAAGCGTATCGAAACTTTCCTTATTTTCATTACTGGTATCACCATCAACAACAAAAGTCGTATCTAATTTTGTTTCATTTCGTCACTAAAAGAAGGAAACTAGATTAAATAACGCAATTAACGTTTCTAGATAATAATTATTAATAAATGTAATAATTTAATAACCAAGAAAATTAAGTAGTGAAGGATGTCGACCGAGTTTTAACATTGTTCCAAGGCATTTCGGGGCAAACCCTTCGAAGGGTCCTAAAAATCTCCAATATGAGAACTTAAACAACCCGAGTGCTCTAGAGGATTTATCAGGTCTCTCAAACATTCCTCGAGGAATGTTGAGACCCTGCGTTCCGGCGAAGGCTAAAACGCCTTTTCGAGAAAGCAAGAACGAGGGTCCTTTGATATGTAATATAAATTTCCCGCTAGATGGCGCCAAAATGAACTACGTAGAATATGGCCAAGAAATAGCACTATTCAAACTTACCTCCACCAAGCTTCAGTCAAAACCGACGCTTAGTTTGCGTTTAGCATACGTTTGAAAAGAGAGTGTTGGTAGTTTTCGAAAAAATGGATGAAGAAGAGTTCCGTGCGGTGATAAAACATTTTTATCTAAGAAATTGGACGACCGCGCAGATCAAAGCCATATTAGATAAAGTTCACGGGGAGTCTGCCCCTTCGTTGAAAACTGTTTATTTTCAAACAAACGAATTTAAACATGGCCGAACCACAATTAAAGATTAAGCGCACGAAGAACTGGAGGTTAAGAAGGTGTGTGACGGAATTCAATCGGAATCCGCAGGACCTTTTACATCGATTCGTGACTGTGGACGAAGTCTGAGTCCACCACTATACATCCGAGACAAAGCAGTAGTCAAAGGAGTGGGTACTGCCTGGTGAAAGTGCGCCAAAGAAGGCGAAGACTGTTTTATCAGCTAGGATGGCCATAGTATTTTGGGATTCCCATGGAATTTTCTTCATTGATTACCTGGAAAATGGTGAAGCTATAACAGGAACGTACAGTGCATTATTATTGGACCGTTTGAAAGCCGAGCTACAAAAACAGCCACGATTAGCACACAAGAAAGTGATGTTTCATCACGGCAGCGCACCGGCTCACACCTCCGCAACCACAACAGCAAAAATATACGTGCTGGGCTTCGAATCGATGCCTCATCCACACTATTCTCCAGAATTGGCTCCGTGCGACTTTCTTTCACTTTTCACTTTCTGTTTCCCAACTTGAAGACCTGGCTTGATGGGAAAAGATTCTCGTCCAATGAAGATGTAATCGATGCCGTCAAATTTGGCAGACCTCGAGAAATCTTACTTTTCTGAAGGGATGAAGATATTGAAATCTCGCTGGACTAAGTGTGTAGCCCTCGAAGGAGACTATGTGGTGAAATGAAGACAAAATTTTCAACGAAAAATTTACTTCCTTTTTTACCAAACTTATGAAACGACCCTCGTATGGTTCAGATTCGCCAGGAAGCTCACCAGGTCAAATTTCATCATTCTTCGGAAACAGTTAGACATTATCACTCTTAAGAGATCTAAAAAACGTAATTATGAAAGCTGCGACAATCCAGGTGCTTCAGAGGATTCTGCAGGTCTCTCAAATATTTTCTTTGAAGAATTTTGAGATGCTGTATCCCTGCGAACGCTAAATTATAAATTTCCAAAAAAGTTGAGATGACCTAGCTCCGCTAGAGTGCATACGCGGTCGAAATTTGAGTTGACTCAGGAACATTTAAAAATTAAGCCTCTTAAACTTCGAAGAAAAATTTAAAAAAAAAACGTTTAGTTTCTTTTTTGACACATAGTCCCTAAACTTTTTCAAAGAAATTTAGATATTATAGTTTCCTGAAGAATTTCGAATTCAACCTAGTAAAATATATCCAGCGACATGGTGAATCGTGTGAATCATGATTGTAGCGGTTGATGATAAACAGCCAGGAGGACATAACGCAGCGTTACCTGACGCCCTGTTTAATATCAAACCAATCGCTCCATTGTCCATTCACTCTTACTTTTGCTTTACTACCATTATTTGTTGCTTTTATAGCTCTCAGAAGCCAATTATTCACTCCATACTCTTTCAGGGCTTCCAAAAGTTTTGATCTATTCACCTTATCAAAAGATTTTCCCAGACCAACAAATGCACAGAAAACTCTTTTGTTTACTCTCAAACTTTTTTCTATGGTCTGCCTCAAACAAAAGATCTGATCCGCACATGATCTGCCTGGCATAAATCCACACTGAACTTCCCAGATCCTTTCCTCAGTTATTTCTATCACCTTCTCAATACGTATTTTGGTAAATATTTTGCCCACGGTACTTAGTAGATCGATCGCTCTATAATTAGTACAGTCGCCTTTATCACCTTTTCCCTTGTAGATTGGGACGATGATTGCCTTTCTCCAATCATTTGGAACCTCATCATGCACAGCTGACAGCACACATATTCATAAATTTGCTCAGCCACACAAACAAATATCCTCCACCGCTCTTAAGCATTTCAGCGGTGATAGCAGCCTCACCATTCTTTAGTATCTTAATCATAGATATATAAGCGTCGATATTGATTCTTCAATCGCTACCTACAACAAAATTGTCTAACGTATCCTCTACAATACGTACTCAGAGCCTCTCATAACCCTTGTATCCCTTACAAGTCCTCTCAGTCTCTCATCCGCTAACACAAAGTCAATCATACTGTGGCTTCCTCCTCTGCACCAAGTATACATGTGGATCTTCTTATGTCTAAACCAAGTATTCGTAATAAACTAACATTTTTCCAAGCATAAGCTAATCAATTCATCCCTGTTACCGTACGTTCTTAGGTCTCCGAAATTGCCTAGTACCCTGTCGGTGCCTTCGCCTTGCACATCAACCCAGCTATTCATATCTCCGAGTAAAATTATTCTTTCTCCAGGATCGCAAGTCCTAATATATCATTTAACGAGTCCCAGAAGGTATCTTTTACATCCCTCTTGTCACTGTCAACTGGAGCATAGCACGCTATAATAAATAGCCTTCTGATTCCCAATTTCATTCTAATCCATAGTAATCTGACGATACATGTTCATACTTTTTGACATGTTGTTTTGCTCTCTCATTCATAATCAGACCGACTTCTTGGGTATCATATGATCTTCAAAAACTGAAGCCTTTGGGAAATATATGTTTGCCAGAAAATAAAATAGAATAAATAAAATACTCATCGTGAATTTTGTTGTCATTTCAGCAGTCCTCAAATATTTGAATTGCGCGGCACTTGTTCGTTCTCTTTAAAACAAAATCTCAAGAATAATACTTACACCTTTAAACCGCAAAATACTATGAGCAAAAACGCCAACTACACGTGAAAATTGTTGGACGAGCACTAGAAAATAGTGGAAAATGAGCGCTCAGAAGAAATTGACGTGATTTTTTTTTTAAATTATTTTTTAATTATACGGAACTCGTTCCTTCGCTTTGAAGCAAAACCTCAAGAACAATAATTACACTTTTGAACCGCGAAATTCCATAGGCAAAAACGTCAATCACACGTGGAAAATGTTGGAAAAGCACTACAAAATATTGGAAAATGCATTTGTTCACTTAAACTAGATTAGATTGACATGTTATTAGAAATTGTTTGATAATACGTAAATCAGATCTAGTATAAGTAAATATAGTAGAAGTAGGCTTGCAAATAAGATGAATACCCTGTAAATCATACACAGAATTTCCACATCATGTCCGAATTTTTAGAATTTGAACATTATGCAAAACAACCACATTTTTACATTTACAGTTTGTATAGTTGAAGCACGTAAAACTCTTTAAACTGATGTTTAGAAATTTTCTTTTGCACTATATTTTCTACAAAACATTGACGATTAGAGGCTAGTATTTAGAACTTGTCATGTTTGGGAGTTTTATTGAACTGCAACTATTAATTGTAAAAAGTAATTTACTAATATAAGTGAGAGAATATACGCAACGCGTGTAGCTTGTACTTCGTCATCATGGAATCTGGTTCTATTCTAGTCTTGAGCCATAGGAAACTTCTAGATACTAAATCACTACAGTAAGATCAATGAAACCAACATAATAATATGAATTATACCATATATGACAGAACTCACTACATAATTACCCTACAACTTTACAGCGTTTAAAAATTTGATGCCGTCACTTCTACAAACTCATGATACATTTTTATATTCGCGATATGCATTTCATAATGGCGTCAGTCAATGAGCGTCGCCTGTGGCGCACATTATTCAAGCGGCAATTCAAAATACGAGTGTAGCTTAATTTTCAAATACCTGATGAAATAATGTAGAGTGAAGAAATTAATTTTTACTATTTTGTAAGGCCTTGTTAGAACATAAGAAATTACAAACAGAAAGGAATGGGTTTTTCGATATTAAAATTTAATTAAAACCCAAAAGCAGTAAGAATAGAAAACTTAATATAATTTGTCTTATTTTACTACATAACTTTTTAAAACTTCTGTTACCTTGTGAGGAAAAAAAAGTAAATTTGGCATTCTTCTACAAACAGTAAATTTGAGCTTGATGTTATTGAATTCTCAACTTGAAGCCCCATTAGATACAGATAAATTCGCCATACGTATACGAAGCATGGAATTACTATCAGTTTTTTCTCAACTGGAAATTCTGATAGAGGCCCCATTAGAACGCAACTTCTAATAGGGAATAATAGGGAACTTTTTGCCCCTAAAATTTTAATTAAAAGAACTTCGAAAAAGGAGGTGAGAAGTTGTGATGTTCTGATAATCTGGACCGACTGTGGTAAAAATGGAGAGAATACTGGCTATAAAATTATTTAAGTGTGCCAAGCTGTTAAACCCAACATTAGGATATATAGGTAATGCCGACAGAAATCTTAAAACCTTGATACAGAACCTAGATTACTTGATATTGAAAATGGTATGCTTCGAAATAGTTGAATTTTTTCACTTTTAGCTACTTCAGGCCTCGGACTTCAAGGGATTTTAAAGATTTCAAACATTTTCAAAACATTTCAAGGGATTTCTGAAAATTCCAACAGATTTCAAGGGGTTTCAAAGGATTTTAACTGTTTTCAGGGACTTGAAAGGATTTTTCAGGGTTTCAAAACTCCTAGAGTGTTTTAAATGATTCCAAATTTTCTAAAAAATATTAAGAGGTGTTACAAATTTCAAGATAATTTATCGGACTTTAAAGTATTTCAAGGGATTCATGAGAATTTTATACGATTTCAAGAAATTTCAAAAGTTTAAAAAAATTTCAAGGGTTTCTAAAAGGGTATCAAAGGATTTCAAGGGATTTTAGGGAATTTAAAAAAATTTCTAGAGAAGGGAGTGAATGAAATAGAATGAAAATTTGAGGAACTTATGAGGACTTCTACAGATTTTATGGGGTCTTAGAGAATTTCAAAGATTTAAACATTTTTTAAGGAATTTTAAAAGTTATTAAAGATTTCTAGATGTTGTACGGGATTCCGAAAGATTGCTAGAGATTTTACAGGATTTGAAGGTTTTTCGAAAATTTCAAAAGATTCAAAAGAATATAGTGTATTGTAAACGATCCCAAAGAACTTCAAATGATTTTATAAGATTTCAAAAGATTTGAAAGAGTTCGAAAATTTCAAAGAATTTTTAAGGTATTTACGAAATTTCGATGGATTTCAAGAAATTTTACAATATTTGAGGGTTTCATAGGATTTCAAAAGAAATCAAAAAGTTCCATTAGGCATTGTAGTGTGAAATTAAAACTTTATAAACTATTTTCAATTTTAAAATAATTCAATTAATAGATTCATAATTAAACGCTTTTATTCAATTTCGAATCCTATTCAAATGTTATTTCAGTCTAAAATATTACATTTTTAACGAACTCAATTTGAAATTATCTAACTAAAAAGAAACCGTTTTTTAATATTTAGTAATATTTGACTGTTCATTTGAAATAAAAAATTATATAACAAATATTTCAAACTGAATTGTTTGAAATAGAAAGCTATGAATCGCTAAAATTTCAGAATGCTAAATTTATACTTGGAACGTTACAATTTTAATTGTTCCATTTTTTAAGTGTTTCCGTTGTAAGTGAAAGTGTTAAATTTTTATCTATGAATCACAATTGAATAATTATTAAGTTGCAACTACTTAAAATGAAAATAATTAACCTTCTAATCCAAAAAGTGTAAAGTTTAAACAAATATTTTCATCGTTCAATTTTTTATGTTTCATTACATTTACATTTACAAAATTGAATTATTTTGCAATTCAGATCATTACAAATGATAGCGTGTATTTATATTCTTCAACCAGAAATCTTTTAACTATTCAATTTATAGAAGTTAAGCACTTCTAATTTTGAAGTTTAACAGCATTTAATTTAAAAATTTTCAATTGGAGAGTGTTGAAAGTTTCCATTTTATACGCGTAAATTATTGAGCGTTTAAATTGAAGATTTCTGAATTGAAAGTATTTAAGCTTCAAATTTGAAACTTTCAAATTCAAATGAGTTATACTTTGAGTGCTTCAATTTGCAATTCAGTTTTGATTACTTCGAATGAAAATATCTTCAGCCTTAAGATTTCGAATTTTCAAATCTTTATTATATAATTTAACAAATTATCAAAAGGTGCAACCTGTCAACTTATCATAATAATTAGAAAAATAATCATAATGTATGCACAAAATAACTTCAATAGTCAAGTATTAAAGATTGTTTAAAAAACCACAAGGTGATTACGAAGAAAAGGATTTCAAATAACACAAATAATTCTAAAGATAACGTAGAATTATGAATATATTTTATTCTGACCTGTTTGTTAACTTGTCTAAAACGATATGTAAAATTTAAAAAATCTATTTATTGAATAAAATACAATATTAAGATTCATATGATTTCCCATTGATAAATAGGATTTCTGTCTAACGTTCTGTCAGATTTTCAGCTTGATAGCTTGACATTTGTTGAAGTGACGCCGTATTGTGTACATTTATCTTTGTGTGTGGTTTCGATTTTTCA
>JAUMHM010083391.1:0-13346 GCA_032362435.1 Melikaiella ostensackeni
TTTAAGATTTTTTGGAAGATAAGTAAAATAATGCGTGTTTGCCCTGTCCAGACAATCCTTGATACCGTTATAGTCCTGAATTGTAGCGGGGTGAACTGTCAGTCCCACTCATGAGTAGTTGAATTTGGTTTTCTTTGTGATGGTCGCATCGTTGATGAGTTGCTCATATTCAATATAATCCCTTAAGGGACTGGTGATCACTATCGGTGGCACATTCCCTTGTTTGCTTTTAGAACTCTCCGTAGAGACTTCTGAGTATCCTCACCCTCGCTTGATGTCTCACTGTCATCCTCTACATTGTCCTCATCCATTGACAGAGGTTGAAATCTATTAGCCGTGGGTAGGCTTGGCTGGTCGTCATGTTTGCGCCTCTTAGGCGGCATCTTGGAACACTACACTGCACTGTACACTTTTCTCATTGGCATTCGGATGCGAGCCATACACCTTCATCCGAAACACCACACCGCACAGGACAATCACAATCAATGCAAATGTACAACACTTCCTGAATTCACTCGTTCGAGCATCGATGATCTGATCATTGACCTGGTCGACAATTAATTCTCACAATTCAATTATCATGTTCTCTCAAAATGTCAAAATGAAACGAGCTCATCGATATCCATCTCTGATGAATGACGCGTGAGGGTACTTCAACGATCTTCTATCCTGGAACTATACTCTAAGAGCATTGACTTCAAGAATGGCTACTGTCAGATCAGATATATGAGTCTTATTAGCTTGGAGAATTCGTGACGTCAATCCCAACAGTTGACCAATAACATTTTTCTTTTTAAAATTAACTACACGATTGCTCTTGATTTCACTACGCAACGTATTGTTGTTAGGTTTGATATGGATTGTAGTGCAGTTAGTTTCCAAATTTTTTTGCACATATTTTTCAATCTCCTCACCTTTAGCTGGTACTGTTACAATAGAAAAGTTTCCATTCATCAAAGATATCTGTACATACTTCTCAATATCTTCAATTTCATAACGGCCAGGAGGTATGGTCACTACCTGATCACCAATATGAAATTTGTTTGCTACATCAACGTTAGGAATCTTATTAAATGTGAGCAGTTCAATGAGTCCAAGAGCATAATTTCTATTTGGTCAGAGTCCTATTGATGGAAAAAATTTCGCCTCTAGTACATACCACTTTCCTGAAATAGTCAGAGTGAGCGATTCATCCATGATGACGTCTTCCTGTATACTGATTCCAGACATCAATTACTTGTGCTTATACAGAGTATAATTGCTCTTTCTTTTCAGCTGTTCACAAAGAAATTTAAGACACAAATGACCACACTCAAATGTATCATAGTCTTGTTACCTGTCATGATTATATTTTATGAAGCTACCAGCTCCTAGGTAATTGACTAGTTCAGATGGTGATAGAAGGTTAACAAAACTATCAAAGTGAGTATGTACCAGGACCGTTTTTATTATCAAAGTTGATAATGGCAGATTCCCATTTATGAGGTCCTTGAGTAGGTAATTCATTTCGCATGAAGACTCCACGAAAATAAGGAATCTTTAAGCCTTCGCAAGGAGATCCAAATCGGTTAATGCATGTTGTGATAGCTTCACTGCAAGTTTTTTTTCTTGGATATACGTTTTTTAGATTTTTCAGCTCTAAGATGTTGACCTTGAGGGTAAAGGTGGAATATGAGTTGGTAGTACCTGACGTCTACCTTCTGCTCTTCTAATAGCTTTCCGGGCACCCTCTACAGCAGCCTTGATGGCAATTTGAGCATTATTGCGAAGAAAAATAGATTATTTAGAAGCATCCAGAATATTCCTCAACACTACGCGTTTCTTAGACTTCCTTTCATTTTTTTCTTCTTCTTCTTATCCTTCATGCCCATACCGAGTTTTGATTTAGCTTTCCTAACGTTAGTTATAGCTAATGTAGCTGCTTTTTCACCAAAACCAGAATCTTTAGCTAAAACACGCTGCCACGCTTTGTTGGCTAATATTGTATCTGCAGCGTTTCTCGCCTGAATATCCTATCGATTTTTCGAGTAGGTAATATCGTGGCCCTTGCACGCAGTGTCCAGTGGATTTATACCTGGATCACCTCGTTCTAATCTTTTAGCCAACTTAGTACCCGGTCCACAATACGGGTAACCTGGTAAGTGTAACTCAAAGGGTAACTTATTGATAATACTGTTGATTAACCCTCTACCTTGACGTTTCCTAGTTTTTTCTCTACGATGTACAATCATTCCGCTCTCTCCGAAAGTTTGTACGCGACTGTTCGGAAGCCTATATGGTATATAGTATACCTGTAAGCTCTGTATTTATAGATTTCACGGTAGTCAGTATGAAGATGTGGTTTTAGACGCAGTGAATGATATAGATGGTGTGAAGTACATTCCATTGAGTGAGCATGAACAAGTTGTTTCACCTACAGAAGCTAAACCCAACTCTATTCTTATCTTTGATGATATCTCTTATGAGAAGCAGGACAATGTTAGAGCCTTTTTCTGCATGGGTAGACATGTCAACGTTGACTGTTTTCATTCGTGTCCGACATATCCTCATATTCCTAAACACTTAGTTAGAGATAATGTCAATTTATTAGTTCTCTTTCGGTAAGATAAGACGAATCTCAAACATGTTCATGAAGATCATATAAATACTGATATGACATACACTCAGCTGCGAAGTTTATGCTCAGCATGTTGGAATACAGACAAATATGGCTTCATCATTATTGGTGAAGATAGTAATTTGAATGAAGGTGGATATAGAAAAGGATAGCGATGTAATTCGACGAAAACACCGTAGGCTCGAGCTGGGTAAAGAAACCACTGAAAGTTGCTCAGTGAGACTTTAAAACCTACAATCACACCACTGCAAAAGTTAATAAATGCGTCTGTTATACCTATAAATAAAAATAAAAATATGAATAATAAAACTGAAAAAGGAGAATATGAAGATGAAACTGAGAATGATAATCTTTCTTTTACGACTGATGCTGCTGAGCAAGAGCATGATGCAACTATGGTTCAAGAAAATGTTGGAGAAAATTATGTACCTACTGAAAATTATGATAAGTTGACCAATGAATTTCTTGGACTTTTAAATAAAAATAGGAAATAGTTTTTGGATAAGTTTTATGGTGTACGTAAACTTACAGATGGATCGTTCAGGCATGGTGATACGCTCATCAACTTTGAAGACGAAAATGTCAAGGTTGGTAAAAAACAGTATCAGAAAAGTACTAGCTTGTTTGAACTCCTTTTTAAACGGTAACCTGATAAAGATTACATAAGCTCAAGGGATCTAAAAAACTATAAAGAAATTCTCATTGCTACAAATGCACATAAGAAAAATTATAGTTCCTCTGAACCTATTCGCTCAAACAATACCGCAAAATATAAAAGTATTACAGCAAAACTTTTTCCACGTTAGCAATCTTCAACGAGTGGAGGTTCATTAAAGCAAAAGAAGCGAAGACGATTAATGAGTTCATTGCCTGACTTCGTGTTAGGAAGAAAAGATTCAAGGCCCGACTACATTTATTGGGGTGATCTTAATGAGCTTGTGAACCATCTGCGTCTACTCACAGTATCTCAAGGAGCAGGGAATCCTAGTCACAATAATGAAATTATGTCCATCACTGAAGAATTGCGAGAGGCTCAAATCATCTAAAAGAGAGTGTAGCTGACTATAACGTCAGTATTAAAATGAGCATCGACGTATTCGGACATCCTTTGAATCGAGCTGCTCCCATAAGTTGTGGACCTCCTAGTGTTGGTTTTAAAGTTATATCTGATGGTAATTACAATATTGATAAAAAAAGACTCTGTAACGTTTAAGACGCTGAAGAACAGCATGATGCTGTTAATCTGAGACCCACTCAGCGTATTGTCAAAAGAGAGGTAAGAACGCTGTATCAGGTTACGTCATTTATTCGCAACGAAATTGATAACAACAATAGCTTTTATGAACAACAACTTCTCAAAGTCACGTATCCAGATATTTACCATGTGGAGAAGGTTCTCAAGAAATGTGGCAATAAAGTCTATGTCAAATGGCTCAGTTTTGATAGTTCACACAACAGCTGGACAGATAAGTCAGATATGTAATCCGATCTATAATAACTGATGACAATGAGAGCTCAATGATGGAAAGGCAAGGATGATACAAAAGAGAAAAAGAATGATCTTAATTCTTTTTGTAACCACCACAATCCACCACCACCACATCATCCACCATCACCACCACATTCTCTACCACCACATCCACTACCACCGCATCCTCAGCCACCACATCCTCCAACACCACATCCTCTACCACTACATCGTCCATCACCATTCCATTACTTAGCACCACCAGATCCTCCGCCAACAAATCCACTTTCATCACAATCAGCGTGTATATAAACTCAGTCTTCGTTGATTAAACGTCAGTCAACCTTTGAAGATTGTCCAGATTTCTTTTATTACTCGCTGAAATTGCTTAAATATGTATTCACGAGTAGACGCCTTGAAAAAGCGTCTCGTGCAAAAAAGCAAAGAACCTCTTGCCTAACAAAACTGGCTAGGTTAAAAATAAGAGCTATTGAATTATTCCTCTCCAGTCGTCTGACGAAGTTCCATAAGTTAATAAAAATTACATGAGAGACAATAATGGAATTGATGATTGTAATAATTTAGTAATTTCACAGCTGCGTCAAGTCTTGAAGCGCCCAAAGGTGTGGAAACAAATATGTTTCGGAACGGAACGTAAATATGATTCAACTTTTAATGTGGAAAAGAACTTAAATTTTGAGATTCTGAAGAGAGATTCTTTAAAAGAACAATTTGAGCACAATGCTGAAATTATGATGAAAAATGAGAAGAACATAGACCAACAGGAAGTATAGATGAAGATGGATAAAGAAAAGAATCCAGAAGAGGAGAAGATAAATGAGGAGAAGGAAAGAAAAGTAGGAGAAGAACGAGATATATGAAGAGGAAATAGATGATGAGGAGATAGAAGCAGAGGACGAGACAGATAATCATGAGATAGATGCGGAGGAAAAAGACAAAGAGAAGGATATTGATGAGATAGAAATACGAGGAATTTATAAGGAGGGGATGGACGAAGAAGAGGACATAAATTAGGAGGTGCTAGAAAAGGAGAAATATACTTCAGCAGTTGTAACTTCTGGCGATCTACTCGTAATAAATATATACCATTCACTCCACTTTATTAAGTAAAATTTTTAATTCTTCAAGATCTCCTACTGCACGTTGAAGTTGCATGTTTTATACTCAGTTCAATTTACCTATTTATATTGCAGCTTTATTATTATTATTATTATGCCTAAATCTAAGTATAGTTACCAGTGAACAAGACTTCCAGTATCATATTCATTACAATATTATTTACTGGATCACCTTATATACAATTTAAGATACATGCTCAAATTCTATACTATTGAAAGGTCCGCCAATATATCGCAGATAAAGCTGCATTGAGCAGGGAGCTTCTTGCATCCCAGGACATTTATATCTAGAAGTCAACTCGGACAGCGGCTTCGTCGACAGCAATCCCTTCATGCGGCCAACGACAAGAAAAGAAGAAACTCACATTCATGAAAAAAAATTGAATTGAAAATGACTTAACTATTTTAATTAAAATTGATTACATTAGATTAAAACTAATAAGACTAAGATAGAAATAATTAAATTAAGTTAAAATTGATAGTATAGTGAGTGAGAATTCAATCCACATATTTATTTCTACTGAATAACATTTATTCATAAAAAATCCTAATCTCCTTTTTTTCTCAATATAGAATTCATATTGATTAAAAAAATCTGTAAGTGTAGTGTTGTCCACTCAATCTACATATAGTCATATATGATTTCAATTAAAGTTCTTTTACAGAAGGGCAGCTAAAATCCTACAGATTTTGTACATTGCATACATATTTTTCTAGCCATTTTTTTTTCTAATCCTTTTACATATACTGCACGTGCACTTGCTAATATTTCTCGATGTATAGGTCTTAATCCTTCGTAGGATACTTACGTGACGTTAGTTCATGTAATGTCATGATGATTGTAGACCAACCACAGATTTTCACTCTTGTATCGTCCAGGTAGTGAACTCAAGCTGCGGAATGTTTCAAAGAGGAAGTCTAGAAATAAAGCATCATCCTGGAGGGGGGAGAATAGCCAAATTCTCGAAGACGAAGTCGTTGTATAGTCTCTTGAAGCCTCGAAAACCACAACGTTGTCCATCTTGACTGAAGATTGTTTTTTAGCCAGAATCAGCTTTTTTATACCTTGCTGACACCCTTTTCCTCCATTCAGCATTACCCTCACCACCTCAAATTTATATAAGCTTCTTCACCACACCACTGATTGGTTGGTATTCGACAATGCAATCGTGTAAGATTAGGCAATAGGCCTCTGTGCCAGCGGAAAAATTGGTACTTGATTCAAATTCTAATCGCACATCCACTGGAGCCTGTTCAAGAAACTCATTTTCTTTTGAGCAATCAATAACAATTAGAGGAGCATATTCCTTGAAGGTCTCTTCCTTTAGTAGAGGTTCTGCCTCTTTTCCATTTTAATATGAAGATTGAAAATTAGCATACATCTCACACTATAGAGCAAATTGATTTTCATTAAAGTTTAGGTTTAAATTAGCGAATGAGAAATATTGGAAATTTGAGAAGTTTTGCTCTTGTGATACTGCAATGATAAAAAATTTTGACATATTTTTTACATTTATCTTTCCCATCTGTTCGAAAAGCCAGAATAATATATCTTGGTTTCTCTATCCGTGTTGAAGTTTTCCCAGTCCACACAAGTTTCCGTGTAGCAGCAATTAGAAGATAAGAAAATAGATGCGGATAGCGAATAAATTGTAAATAGGGAATGAGTGAGTATGTGTGTCTGTATAGATTGTAAGCTAACATTGTAAATATGTTGATGATATTGAAATAAACAGCAACATGATATGTACATATCATCTTCTTTATTTTTCAAAAACACCTTACATATAGTTAATACATAAGTTTAATATAAGTTTGATATCAAAGTAACTATACTTTAACTATACTTTAAATATAACTTAACAATACTTCAACTACAAAAACGTTTCTGTTACGACTACAAGTTGCTAAAATTAAGTTTAAACTAACTTGAACATAATCTATGAAGTAATTTAATACTTATTTTAAACTAACATTGAACTAATCTTGGAGATGTAATTAAAACCTAATTAGACTAACTTAAACTATCCGAAAATGTAAAAGGAGAGGGAATTGAAAATGAAATACACAGAATTGTCCATTTCATCATATTTATTCAACAGAAATCCAACAGCTAGTTTTACAAAAAACAGTTCATAATGGTCATAAAAAATCCTTTAATTTACACAAATTCTTTACCTAGTTTCACAAAATGTCTTCACTAATATATTATATTTCTTCAACGTAATGTATAAATAACTGCTTGACACTCGGGTCTTTATAATGAATGGTTAGTATTGATATAAAATTGTAATGCATATACAAGATCGTATGGTAAGTCATGTCGGAAGTGGCGACAGAGGAGTCTGCATTCACAGCTAGCGGATGGCGCTACTTATTTCACAACATTTTGATCGTTTACTGAAAAAACTACACCCTCTACAGACGGAACAAAAAACAATTGTAGAGCGTCTCTTCTAATGTACACTATTAGTTTTGTGCCACGTTTTCTCATCATATTTCACCTTACTTCCAATCATTAAAAATCTCCGCTATTCTTATTTATCTGTACAGACACCATTAACGTGTGAAATGTATGCTAATTTTCAAAATTCTTAATATGGAAAGGAAGCAGAACCTTTGCTGAAAAAGAGTATTTTTATGCAATATGTCTCACTCATTGTTATTGATTATTCAAAACAAAATGAGTTCCTAAAACAAGCATCAGTAGAGGTATGTTTAGAATTTGAATCCAGCACTAATTTTCCAGCTGATACAATGGCATATTTCCTCATTACACATTACCGTCTTGTTCAGTACCAACCAGTCAGTGGTGGGGTGAAGAAACTAATGTAGGTAATTGTAGATTAAAAGGTTTTTTTAAACGAATATGAACTGTTTTTGTCATATACTAGTCGTAAGATTCTTATTGAATACTTATGTTTGAATGGACAATTCTGTGTATTTAATTCCAATTTCCCTCTCTATTAGTTTTTGAGATAGTCTAAGTTAGTCTAATTAGGTTTCAATTACACCTTTGAGATGAGTATAATGTTAGTTTAAAATTAGTATTAAATTACTCTATAGGTTATGCTCAAGTTAGTCTTAAGTTAATTTGAGCAACTTGTCATCGTAACAGAAGCGCTTACAAAATCTGGCTGAAAGACTAAACGCATGTGCCATCGACTCACAAGTGAATATGGTAGACTTGCCTTTTAATGCAGAACGATCAAGTTCACAAAGCACACAAAATCTAAGAGAAGAAAATTCAAATAACACCTCACCAGCGCATGGATAATGTCGGTAAGATAGATTTCTGTCAGACTGACCGATCATCAATCCAAGCTATAAATATTGCTAGCTTATCAAATATTATTTAAACATATAGCTTATGTTGAACTGAGAGTCTTAGCCACTAAGGGTGCATAAGAGATTTGGTATCATATTTGGCTTATAGAACATTGATGTTGTAAGCCATTCATAGACGGCCGGTAAATAGTTGATATCACACTTGACTTATAGATGACTGGTAAAACAGTTGGTATCACATTTGGCTTATAGATGGCTGGTGAAACAATTGGTATCACACTTGGCTTATAGATGACCGGTAAGCTACTGAATATTGAATATTATGGAGTTATTAAAAATTAATACTTTTAGCTTATAAAAAAAATATTGTGTTAGTTTAACATTTTGATAATTAATTTAAGATATTCAAATTTTTAATAAAAAAAGTGAAAAATCAAAATTAGTATTTCAGGAGATAGGAATGAGTAATTACTTTATCAAATTCATGTAAAATTCACAGGGTTTAAGCGCGGAAAATTCAAATCGGCAAATCATAGAGTTGGGGGTGGTGACCTGAAATGGGTCAATCGTGGTGTCAGTATTGTATATCCCTGACATACCGAAGGAGGCATAATCAGTCTATGTCAGGATTCTGCATTACCGGCTGCAGCAAAAATTAACTTTGCCGCTTAAACTTGACATGAAACGAAGATAATTTCGCGTTTTTAAACTTGCCTCGGTAATCTTGCGCTTTATAATGTTTCATTTTTATCGAAAATAGCGAGAGTCACGACGCCAGCGCTGTGTACCGTCGTTTGAGTTCATTAAAGTGGAGCAAACCGGCTATTTCCAGCTGTCAGATGCTTCTTCTTAAGTAGTGTAAAATAAATTCTAGCTCGTTTGCGACAGTCAGATCTATTTTAGAGGAGATTGATAAGCAGAAACAATATTGCATTTGTGTTTTTCGTTACCGATTCTACGTTCTACCCCAATTTGCTCACTCCAGCGTGATATAGTAGATGACGTCAGAATTATTCTTCTAACCTCTGTGCACCTTTCGCTGAAATCCGTTCAAATTTTATTCATACAAAAATTTATCTGCGTGATAACAAAAAAATTTAAATTTTTTCAATACATAATTAATAAGAGAGCTAAAAATGAACTAAACTTGACGAGAGTTGAGCAAAGAGTGATTTAGAAGTTGGATGCTCCAAGCATCTCGACAAACGGAAGCGCTAGAGCGCATGGATGCTATTTTGATTAATTTAATGCATAAAAGAGGGCGCTAGTCTTCGGTTTTCCAGGAGGGCGCTTATTGTAATAATCCTTGAGATCGGGATTTCCCAGACCCAGGATTTGATCACAAGCAAGCCTTAAGAGTGAGGGCTTGCCCTCCATCTTAAGAGTGAACTTGCCTTAAGCAAGTTGTCAGGAACTCCACAAGCACTCCCGTATAGCACAGAAGTCATTCTTATATCAAGTGTAAAGTGGAAAAAGGAAGACGGCAGCGTTTCGATACAGAAAGCAATCAATCTCCTTCCTCGCATGTACCTCCAATTTTAAAAAGTAAATACCAAAATCACAATTGAGGCCCATTCACTGTTGAGGTGGCCGGCATTCATGACTCTCCTCTTAACTCACTATCGGTGGAGAGAATTCTCCACAAAAACTTCAAAGATGAAATCCTTGACTGCAAAAAGAAAGGCCCCTCCAGAACCACACTCCTCTGCAAATCTACGGCCAGTGCCAATTCTATTGTACAAAACCTAGAGAAGATCACTCCCAAACTGAGAGCATTCATCCCTAATTTCAGGGTGATGCGTTTAGGCATAGTCAAAAACATCCCGTTAGACCTCTCTATGGAGGAACTGAGGGAGCACGCTGACAGTCCTATTCCAATTATCGAGGCTAAAAGATTTGACCGTAAAGACCAACAGGGCAGGATTCTCCCTACTTCCACCGTCTTCCTAACCTTTGACGGACAAAAATTTCCACAACAAATAAAAATTTTCTTCAATCGATGCTTAGTAACTCCATACTTTTCTCAACCTAAAATCTGCTTTGGTTGCTACAGACACGGTCACGTCAAGTCTCTATGTAAGAACCCTCGATGCTTGTATTGTGGAGAGAAACCACACGGAGAAAATCAACTGTGCCCTAAATTAAATAGTCCCCCTGTATGTCTGAGCTGCCAAGGTCCACACTGGGCCAGCGACAAAAAATGTCCCAAATACATGGACGAACTTAAAATACGAAAAATCGCTGCTTATCGAAATATGAGCATCAAATCCGCCGCTTTCCTCTATAAGAAAGAAAAATATGATCCAATTAACTACCTCAACCATATCTACTCCTCGACCCCCCAGCCTAAAGGCCGTCAAAACCAGATCACTCCACACTTCAACTTCTCAAACTTCCCTACCCTAGGTGATGTCAATCTTGACTCTATATCGGTGACCCCAAATCCTATAAATTATAGAACAGGCTATAACCTCGCATTGAGTAACTCACTCTCATCCCACGGTCCACATAGCATGCCTCCACCACCTGTCCCTGCCCCTTCTAAAAAATTAATCATAATAATCAAGCTCACCAATCTTTTGCTCAGCTCTACACCAGAGATCCAAGTCCCTTTGGAAATGGAGTCTACCTCCAAGATCGCACCTACAACTCCACTTGTGCAACACCTTCTTTTTCCAGTACCCATTCTAATACTTCTGTGAACCCTGAAAATCTCATGAATATGATCTCATCCTTAATGAATATCTTACAACAATTTGCTCCACTCCTTTCTCCCCTAAACGCCAGATTTACCGACCAATTAAACAATCCCATAAACAGTATAAATGTTCACTCTTTCCTCAAAAAATAGTTACCTAGTAGTTACTCTAAATATAGCAACAACTGACTAAAAACATAACTAATTGCCCCCAATCATAAATTCATACAGCCACTAGTTACATTAAACTACACATGGGCAATTTAAAAAAAGTAAGAATTGTACACTGAAATTGTAGAGGTAATAATAACAAAAAAGGTAATCTTGAAAGAGTCCTCAATAACTACGACGTAATCATGCTGAATGAAACTTTTTTGAAAACGAAAAATAACTCTTTTTAAAAAAATTTACTATAATCAGAAATGATCGCTACAATGAGCCCGGAAGAAGTTTACTAATCGCAATTAGAAATTATATTCCCTTCTCTACCATTACACCCTATGAAATACCCAACTTTTTGAAATCAATAGCAATCTTCATTCCAACCAATTGGGGAGAATTGTTAATAGTAAACATTTATAGAAATCCAAGAACCCCTAACAACGCTATAAACCGGAATGATCTTTTCGAGTTGTTAAAATTTGCAAAGCGAGTTTAGCAGTTAAAGTTCTGAAAAATAGTCATTTAAATATGAAATCGTGTAAGGTCAGTGGAAGAAACACTGCACCTTAATTAACTGATTTTAATAAAGGTTATTGAACGAAAAAATATATAATTCGATGAAGAAAATAGGTATAATTAATATTTCGGTAAAAAATGTGGTAACTATGATTGATTGATATGTAGAAAATGGTTTGGTGTCAGACTTTCTGGATTGCCTGATGTGTAGGTTGAAGGCCGGCTGTTTACCGAATACTCTGCTTCGGCGAACAGTGTCTGCAAGACTTCTCTTCGTGGCGCTTGTACTCTCATAGTGGCTTCCAAGGCTCGCTTTACTGACCCTACTAGGCGCTCCCAGTATCCTCCTAAATGTGGACTTCCGGGTGGAATGAAGTGCCACTCGATGCCTTCCGTAGCGAATTTTTGCTAAATCACGTCCTGATCCAGCTCCTCTAAAGCCTCTCGTAGTTCCCGTCACGCTCCGACGAAGTTCGTCCCATTGTCCGAGTAGATCCTCGCTGGTTTTCCGCGTCTGGCCATCGTCCTTCTCAGGGCCATTATCATGGAATTCGTTGTCAGTGAGGCTGCAATTTCGAGGTGCACAGCGCAAACATTCAAACACGTAAATAGTACTCCATATCGCTTCTCATGCCTTCGTCCGACGGTCACGTTCAATTGTCCAAAATAATCCACCCCTGTATTGACGAATGGCCTGATGAAACTCTCTGTACGTACATCCGGAAGTAGTGGCATCCTTGGCGCTGATGGTTTCGCCTTTCGAATCTTACCCATCTGGCAGTCTCTGATCACATTCTTGACTGCAAGCCTAATCTTGGTTACCCAGTATTGCATTCGCAGGTCGTTCATTACCCTCTCTCGACCCAAATGTCCAGCTCTTTGATGGTGGAACTGAATAAGCAATCTGACAGCGTGATGCTTACCATCCAGGATAATCGGTGCTCTTACTGTTGCGCTTACTTCTGGGTTCTTTATGCGACCATACATCCTGATCAGTCCGTCCTTGGTTCAAATCGGTGATAGTTGGAAGATCTTGGTGAAAGGTCGCTACAGCTCTCGTCCCTCTTATAATGTCCTTAATTCTAAACGGAATGATTCTGCTGGTGATGCCCTCAGGATCTCTGTCTTGCCTCTCAAGATTTCTGGTGCTGTCAACTCTCCAGATTCACCCTTTCTTCGGCACCTGTCGAAAAAGCGAATCACCCACGCCGTAGTCCGGATCAGCCTCGTCCATGATGTAAACCTGGAAAAATCAACGAAGTCTTCCCTCTCTGTAATTAATGAACAAATTTTAAAATCAGCGGATAGCTTCTCCTTTGGCCAGTGCTCCTCGTTCAGTGCCAGAAATTCTGGCCGGGTGAACGAACGACTTGACGATGTCATGTCAATGTGATCAACATCTCTAGTGGCATCATCAGCCACATTTTGTTTCGTTGGGACCCACCTCCATTCTTCCAC